>PJEM01004422.1:0-84717 GCA_004023845.1 Helogale parvula | reverse complement strand
ACCAAGCGGCTGCTGACTCTGAGCTTGTGACCGCAGTGGAGAAGCCTGAGTGGGACGGAGGCTGGGGGAGGGGGGGGCGGCAGTCCCAGCACCTCTGAGGTCAAGGAACCTTCTAACAGCTAGCTGCCTGATAAGCAAGGGAGCTGCTCCAGGCGAAACCGAAAACAACCGGTCCCTGAAAAGGGTCTGAACATCAGCAAAAGCAGCAGAAACAAAGCCTGGTCAGGTGGTTTTGCAAGAGGAACCCAGAGAAGCCACTTATAAAATCATTAAGTTAAAATACATTTTTAAGTTTAAGTCTTTAAAAAAAATTTTTTTTTAATGATTATTTTTGAGAGAGAGAAAGAGAGCTCGAGAGCATGAGTGGGGGAGGGGCAGAGAGAGAAGGAGACACAGAATCTGAAGCAGGCTCCAGGCTCCAAGCGGTCAGCACAGAGCCTGACGCGGGGCTCGAACCCATGAGCTGTGAGATCATGACCTGAGCCAAAGTCGGACGCTTAACCGAATGAGCCCCCAGGTGGCTTAATTCTTGAGAAAAACCTTAACTGTAAGAAATCTCAGCAGGCGCGTGTGTGAGCTGGAATTTGGTGGTTTGAATTAATAAGAAATATAAATCCTGGGATACAGTCATTCACAGTATAATTTCTAGAAGGAAAACTAAAAAATAACTTTTGTTGCTCTTCTAATTTTCTTGGCATTATCACCCTATGATAATTTCCCTAAATTTTACAGACACCAGAATCGACCTGAGCTGCGGCCTGCGGGCCCCCTCCCCTCAGTCATCTGCTAACTGCCCAGCTGAGACTCCTGGCGGCTTAGATCCCAAGAGCCACCCTGTCTGTACCGCCCGGCCGGTCCCAATTCCACACTGTCCTCCCTCACGGGGCTTAGCCTATGGTGCTCAAACTGTGTGCCAAGGCACCCTGAAAGCACCACCGTGAAGTTGGGCGGATATTTCACAGGGGATATTTTCTGAGGTAAATAGAGCCATGCTCAACCCAAGTCAGACACCAGGTGAACTGCTAACTGGGGGTAGTTTGACGTCTCAATGTGAGATTGCATGGCCTTTCTTTGGATGTCACATCTTTATGAAGCGGTTTTTAGAGGCTGTTGTAATACAAAGCAAGCGCTCTAGGAAAATCACTGTGGAACAGGGGATGAAGTTGGTGGTGTTACTCTGATTTCAAAGTCTGAGAAGGTATGTGGTGCCCAAGTGATACATGTACTCCAGTAGTGAGTAACTATGGTTATCAGGAATAAAAATATTATTTCTTCTTTCGATTTTGTGTATATTTTTTCTTTCTTAAATTTTTTTTAATGTTTTATTTATTTTTGATACAGAGAGAGACAGAGCATGAGAGGGGGAGGGGCAGAGAGAGAAGGAGACACAGAGCCGAAGCAGGCTCCAGGCTCTGAGCTAGCTGTCAGCACAGAGCCCGACACGGGGCCCGAACGCACGAATGTGAGATCTGACCTGAGCTGAAGTCGGAGGCCCAACCGACTGAGCCACCCAGGCGCCCCTGTGTATATTTCTTAATGGCTACTAAACGGTTAAGAGAGAAATACGTATCAAGATAGCAAGATGTCTGTACCTAACTAATTAAACGGAACTGTTAGGTATTTCTGGGGCGCCTGGGTGGCTTAGTTGGTTAAACGTCAGACTCTTGATTTTCACTTAGGTCATGATCTCACGGTTCATGGGTCTGAGCCCCACAGCGGGCTCTGTGCTGAGTGCGGAACCTGCTTGGGCTTCTCGCTCCCTCTCTCTCTCTGCCCCTCCCCCACTTGTGCACGCCCTCTCAAAATACATAAACATTAAAAAAATTAAACAGAACTGTCAGATCTTTCTTTTAGCCCAGGGAACCATGAAAACACTGAGACACAAGGTCTCAGAACTGAGACTGAACTGAAACCGAGAAAGACTGATTGTCTGGTGTAAACCGTCTTCACAGAGGCCAGCCCCCCGCTTGCCCTCCAAGTCTGACTCATTTGCTAGCTAAGTATATTTGACTGAATTCAACGCTTCTTCTTCTTTAGGAAAGTACTATCTGGGTCCCCCAGTCGGTCCCCTCCTAAGAGAAGCAAACAGATGAAAGGGGCGGTTACTTTCCTAGGAATCAGTTCCTCTCCTTTGCCCACCTTGCTGAACATGCAAATTTGGCAATACCATCAAGTGTTCCAGATATTTTTGGCCTTTGAGCGAGTGTCACCACCTCTAGAGACTTAACCTCAAGAGACACTTCTACCGGCCGAGGAGAGGGTGTGACGACTCTGCCTGCCGTACCAGAACCGCAGATCCTGGCAATGACCCCGGGTCCCGCCAGCAAACGTGCCGGGGTACCAGGTCCCTCTGCGGAATAAGTAGGTGACAAAGAAAGAGGCCGAAGGCACCGTTTGGGTGGAAAAAAGCAAGCGGAAAACCAGTGTTTCTGGCACGATCACACTAAACAGATCATAATGCACGTACATTAGTACATGAAGAACATTCTGAGGAAGTCCACGCCGCACTGTTCACTGCTTGTCCGCATACCAAATATCTGGGGGAGGGGGCTCATGGGCGGGGACAGTTTTAAGGGAACCATTTTCCTGATCCTCAGCTGCCACACATACACCTTCCTCAAATGCACTGAGTCCCTCTGAAGGGTGGCCGCGTCTTGGCAATAAGGACAACCAAAACCCCGGCAGGACTTCTGGGATGACAGGATGATCCTAAACTTTATAGGGGGAGGTAGAGAGCAAAAACTCGTCACTAAAGCTAGAGGGCTGACACTTCCGGATATGAGGCCAGATGAGAAGACCCGGCCGTTAGGGGTGTGCGGTGGTGTGCAATGGAACAGACTAGAGCATCCAGAGGCAGGCTCGTTACACGTGGACTGTACCACTTGGTGCAGTGAGGAACGGACAGTCATTTTAATCATAGAGTCCGGGGCATGGAGACATCCAGGCGGCAAAAAAAAAAGTATCTATCTCCACCTCATACAAAAAAACATCTCCTGGTAGATAGGGACCTGGGTGTGGAAACAAAGTCCAGTGGCTCGCAGACAGGGGGAGGTGTCTTCAGGACTGACACAGCGAAGAGTCACTGAACAGGACACAAAGTGTCTGACTGTAACGGAGAAGCCTAATCATCTGATTTCATAAATACTGACACCATTAAGAGAGAGACCAGGCAAGCCCCAGAGGGAGAGAGATCCATGCAGGGCACACATCAACAAAGGATCGGAGCCAGGATAAAGAACTCCTTGAATCAATAAAAAGAGCAGTCCTGCCAGTACACAGGTAGGACTCTCCCGCGGTTTTCACAAAAGAGAAGATCCAAACGGCCAACGAAAAGGTGCTCAACGTCGCGAATCCCTTGGGAATTACAAACGAAAACTATCAGACACCCCCGGAAGGGCCAGAAATCACACTCTCCTCTATTTGGTGGGGATGTGGAGCTGGAACTTTCTTTCATATGCTGCTGGCGGAGTGGCAACTGGCACAGCGGCTTTGGAAAACCGCCACGCAGTATCTATCAAACAGGAACATCGCACAACCGCCGCCCTC
The DNA here is from genome assembly GCA_004023845.1 of Helogale parvula. NCBI lineage: Eukaryota > Metazoa > Chordata > Mammalia > Carnivora > Herpestidae > Helogale > Helogale parvula. The sequence goes on along the minus strand of PJEM01004422.1, from coordinate 81,171 downwards.
GCAGCCCCGGCCCCAGGAAAGCAGTCTCAGGCTCCCCAGACGATGGACAGGGACGTTCAGAGCCGCACTGCTCCCGATAACCAGGAACAGGAAACGACTCAACAGTCCGCCTACAAGTCTAGTCCCAGAATGGACGCTGTAAAGCAATGAGACCCTTAACTACACACAACACCACCAATGAACCTCACACATGGCACCGAGCGACAGTGGCTGGACACACAGCACATACCATTCACTTCCTCTTACGTCAGGTTCCGACAGAGGCAAAACATCCGTGTCGATCACGGTGGTGGTGACCCTGGCTGGAGAGCTTAGGGGTAGGGGCAGTTTGCTAACTGCAAGGGGGCCCACGGGACACGTCTGGGGTCCTGGTCATGTTCTGTTCTCGATCTGCCTGCTGGCTATACGACTGGATTCATTCTGTGAAGTCACCAAACTGTGCACTTATGACTTGGGTACTTTTCTCCATCATATTACACTTTAACGAAAAGTCTGTAAAGGGGCGCCAGGGTGGCTCAGTCGGTTAAGCATCCGACTCTTGGTTTCGGCTCAGGTCATGATCTCACAGTTCATGAGATCAAGCCCCAAGTCGGGCTCTGTGCTGACAGTGCAGGGTCCGCTTGGGATTCTCTCTGTTTCCCTCTCTCTCTGCCCTTCCCTTGTTCATACACTCTCTCTCAAAAACAAATAAATAAACTTTTAAAAAAGTTCACAGAGATAACAAATAAGAGGCAGATTAAACTATGGTGATAGAATTCAGAATAATGGTTATCTTTGCAGGGGACAGTGTTTGTGACAGCCTGCAAAAACTTCTGGGTGTGATGAGAAGCCCTGCTTCTTCTTTTTTTGAGAGAGAGAGAGAGAGATCACACAAGTGTGAGCGGGGGAGGGACAAAGGGAGGGAGGGAGAGAATCCCAAGCAGGCTCCACACTGTCAGTGCGGAGCCCGATGCAGGGCTCAGTCCCACAAACTTTGAGATCGTGACCTGAGCTGAAATCAAGAGTCAGGCACTTAACTGACTCCACCACCCAGGTACCCCTTTTCTATTTTTTTCAAAGATTTTATTTTTAAGGAATCTCTAAACCCAGCCTGAGGCTTGAACTCACAACCCCAAGATCGAGTCACGTGTTCCACCAGCTGAGCCAGCCAGGCACCCAGACGTCCTACTTCTTGCTCTGGGCAGTTGTTACAAGCCGTAAATTAAAATGCGCATTTTTCTGTATGTGCATTGTATTTCGATAAAATCAAGGTCTTCAAAACACTGTTGGGGGGGCACAGAAGTTACAAGTGCGATAACATGCCGATGTTATCCGAACAGGAGGACAAACGAATGGAACAGGGAAACGGCCTGGCTCATGCCTCCTGCTCGCAGCCTAGCTTGCTTGGCCTTGCCCAGAGATGCCACCTTGACTTCCCTAAGGCTGGGCCAAGAGCCCAGCATGTTCTCTGGGCAGCCAAGTGAGTCCCAACCTTGCCCTCACCTCCTCTCCTTAAGGCCTGTTCCTTGTCTAAATGCCTGCCGGGCTGTGTGCTCCCTGTGGACAGGGCAAATGTCCTGCTCACCACTGCGTTTCCCCTGCAGGGGACACCCGGCCTCGAGCGGGGGCTCGGTAACGTTCACTGAATGGACGTGTTACCCAGGGCCATTGAAACAGGCCTGAGACACAGAAAGTACACCGGGCTTTCCCATGCCCCCTGTCACCTAGACTACGGGGACACATTCGGGAAACTTCAGGGTCACCACAGGGCACACTTCTATTCATCAGCTCATCAGTGTCACCACCGAGATAGGCCAACAAGCGGAGACGTGATCGTTCTGTTCTGAACACAGCTGAGGCACTCGGCAGCCTACACAGAGCGGGTGCCGAGTGAGCCATGCCCGGCTCTGCCGGAGGAGGAGAGCCCGACGCCAGCAGATGCTGCAGGCGAGCTAATGACAAGGGCTGTGGGTCCCCGAGGCTGGCCTCGCGCCGCGCACGACCACGACGGAGGCGTCTGATCACAGCAGGTCCTGCCCCAGGCCTGCCCCGGGTTCCTTGAAGACGTGCACTGCTTTCCGTTTCTGGACCCACAGTGCCGTGGTTGAGGTATGCAGTCACCACCTTTTTTTTGTGAATAAAAACACTGGGAGACACGACCGGAAAATTTCAAAACTCTTTATGACCACAATGGGGCGCCTGGGGGGCTCAGTCAGTTAAGCGTCTGACTCTTGATTTTTGGCTCAGGTCATGATCTCATGTTTTGTGGGTTTGAGCCCCATGTTGGGCTCTGCGCTGACAGTGCGGAGCCTGCTTGGGATTCTCTCTCCCTCTTTTTCTCTCTCTGTGTGCCACTCACCACTTGCGCTTTCTCGCTCAAAAACAAATTTAAGGGGCGCGTGAGTGGCTCAGTCGGTTAAGCGTCTGGCTTCGGCTCAGGTCATGATCTCACGGTCTGTGGGTTCAAGCCCAGCATCAGGCTCTGTGCTGACAGCTAGCTCAGAGCCTGGAGCCTGCTTCAGATTCTGTATTTCCCTCTCTCTCTCTTTGACCTTCCCCTCCTCGCACTGTCTCTCTCTGTCTCTCAAAAATAAATAAAAAACATTAAAATAAATAAATAAATAAACTTAAAAAAATGTTTATGACCACTTGGAGAGCAGAAGTCATATATTTAACCCCTTGGATCCAGGTCACTCTGTATCACTGACCTGGATCCAAGGTCTTACTTAAGGCACCAAAATGTCCTGCTTATGCTTATAAGGGCCATTAGGGTTTGGGGCGTTTTGGGGGGTTTTTCTTTGGTCTCTGTTTGGCGGGGCGGGGGGTCTGCTTTGTCCAGCGCCGTAACTATGGCCTGCTGGATGAACATCTGCCCCTCTAGGCAGCAACACCCAAAGGCAGGCCCCACACCCGTTTCTGCATCTTAGCTCCCGGCTGGGGAAGGGCGCTCAGTGCAAGCTCGCGGAGGGGACCTGAAGGCACTCACCGCCAGGAAGCCCAGCCTGCCCCCACAGCGGGTCTTGAGCCCCATGGCAGCAGTCAGATGGATCTCAACCAACGTGCTTGGCGGGACTTTCTCCTCTGCGCACTCGGCCAGGTTCACGGCGCACAGAGCCATGTGCACATCTGAACAGGCAGATCCCGCGGGAAGCTTCCCTGTGGCAGGCAGAAGCAGACGTGGATGTTAACACACTCCTCCAAACTACGTTTTCCCCCGTTTTCTCTAGTGCTGTCAGAGCAAGAGCAGAAGGACTGGAGACAGTATTTGAACTCTGTCATCAGATGGTCCGGGACGGGAGGCTAGGCTCTGCGACTCAGTAGCTGTGTGTTCCTTTCTGCCTCGTAGGTTGTTGGGGACAAGAGAAAATGCCTGTCAGGTGCCTGGCACACGGGATGCACAAACAGGAGCCACTATGACGGCAGGCTGTCCCGAGGGGCTCAGAGATGTGCACTGCAGCGTTTTCCACAGCAGTGCCAGCTGCACAACCATGTTCTGCTAACACATCCTGAGTCTCCAAGTATCGGAAGAGTGATAAAAATTAAAAAAAAAAAAAAAAAAAACAAGAAAAAAAACCCTGCCTTTAACTTATTTTCATTTAAAAAGAACCTATAGTATGTGAGCACAAATCTTTCTGAGAGGAAGTAACACAAAATGGAAGGGCAGTGGACACGTCGTGGGTTAGCAGGTGGAAGGCGAGGAAAGGCTTACTACGTCTCTCATGCGAGGGCCGCACAGATCACACGGTGCCACCCCGCAGTCACGGGCCGAAGTGCCCTTGCACCGGCATGGGGGCTCATCAAGGCTGCGAGGCTTTCGCACTGCCACTAGCTTTGGTTCTCACTAGAGGGTTGGGAGGTGGCCAGGGCGAGGAGTCCCCTCCCTTTGCTAAGGGAGGCTCAGCGTCAGGGGTGGCCCCATGTCACAGGTCCATATGGTGGCCACGCCAGGCCTCCCGACCTCATCAGCTCCACATTCTTCCCACGGGGCCACTCTGCCTCCGCCGTCTTTTTAGCAGCCCATACACTTTGCTCTGCACAGGCACTGGGGGTCAGTCTCCCCCAAGAGGCACCGTGTGGCTTTCTCTTTTCAGGGGAGGGATGGTGGGAGCAATGTGGGGACCACATTGTCACCTGCCCTCTCACTGCCTTGCCAGGTGCGCTGAGCGTTCAGTAAATGTGGAGAGAATGAGAGATGTGAACTATCCCAGCTGGAATTCTCCAGAGCATGACAGCTGGGAGGACACAGCCTCTTGATCAGAGACGTGGGAGGGGGCTGGGCCCATCCCCCAGGCGCGCACTGAGAAGGCAGAAGAGAGTGAAGGAGGGTCTGCAGACAGGGCCCCTCTGCTGGAACTCTCTCACGACGACGGCTGGCCCCACTGCCGGGCGGAAGCTCCCTGAGTGACCAGGACATTTCCATCACCTTCCGGGTACCATATCCCGCTACTGCTTTCTGACCTTCATCGGACGTCCCTGAAGCAGCCTCCCTTCTGAGCCCTCCCACTTTGCTCCCCCAACACCGAACCTCTCGGGAAGCCTTCTCCTGACCCCTGCCCTTGGCCTGCCTGTGACACGTGGTGCTCTTCTGGGTCCCTGGAGGGTCCCCTCCACCAAAGGCCTCTCACAGCAACCTTGGCTTTCATTTAGGCTGTAGGCCAAAGACCCAGCTCCTTCGTGGGCCGCAGACGCAGCAAGCCCACCGCCCCTCGTCACTCCCCTCCAGCTCTCACAGGCAGGAGCCCTAACAAAACGCCCCGCCTTCCCGCCCGGACAAGCCTCTTCTGCCAGTTTCCCTCGCCTTTGTTGGCAACGACCACACTGACCCAAACTCTCAAGCAAGAGCCCAGGGAACCACCCTGGCCGCTCCTCTCCTTACCCTCACGTCCCACGGGTCCCCAAAAGTGCATTCAATCCCAGCTCCCACCCTCCCTCCGCCTGTCTTCCTGCCACCATCGTGCATCTTCAGCAGGGATAGCTCCTGTCTGGCCTCCCTGGTGCCAGCCTTAACCCTCTCCGTCCACCTTCCACCTGCCATCAGGGCTTCCACTGGGACAAAAAACTGGCAAACCAAGCAGGGGCGCAGACGGCACGGGGCACCGTAAGGCTGGCGGCGGCGACCCCGCTCACCTGTGATGTGCAGCTGGTGCAGCCTGTGGTAGGCCAGGGCCGCGTCCCGGGCACTGGCCTTAGCTTCGTCCTCAAAGCCCGCGGTGGCGGCCGGGGTGGCCCGCCGGCGCTGGAAGACCTTCTTGAGCAGCCAGCGCACCAGGCGCAGCTTCTGGAGGCTGTAGCGAATCACGTTCCAGGAGAGGCTGCAGGCCAGGTCCAGGCGGGAGGTGGGCAGTGCCCGGCCCAACACCGAAAGGCAGGTCTGCAGATTGGCTGCGGCAGCGGCAAAATCCCCCTAGAAAGCGGCAAGAGGTGAAATGTTCACTGGCCTCGCTGTGGCCTTTTTACTTTGCTTTAATAAAGACGTTTACTCTCTCTCCATTCCCTAGATTCTCAGAGTTAAAAAATCACCAGGAACCTTATCCCCCAGAAATGCTGACATTTTCATGTTTTCTCCTGGCCTTTTTTTTTTTTTTTACTAAATTGGGATTGTACTGTGTCTATCTGTGACCAAATACTATTCACAAATTCCCACAGCAATTCTATACGTAAGATAATAGAACGAACTTAGATGATCTTTTAGGCTTTTAGGTTCTCAAAATGTGGTTCTTGAAGACAAGTAGCATCAGCCCCTGGGATCTTGTTAGAAATGCAAATTCATGGTCCTCCAGCCCCCACCCCTCCCCCACCCATCGAATCAGAATCACTCTCTGAGAACTGCTGTTTTAAATACATGGCTAAACTGCCGCTGTACCCAAGGATCTGGAATAACTATTCTTTGCCAGCCTGAGAGGGTCCAATGCAGAATCTATGGTTCTGCACTGAAAGACCGTTTTCTGTTTCTGTTTCTCTCATTAATGGGGAACAGAAGTAAGCAGTCCTCTCCTTCCCCACGTCCTGCGGCGGGTACGACACCTGAATTTCCTTCCTGCACCATTACGGGAAGCGGATGGCGACAGGGGAGGCCCTCTCCCAGCTGACGATGCACAGCTTCTCACACACTCTGATGCCGACCCACCTCAGCCCTGCCTCCCGGTCCCTTCTCACCCCCAGGGCCCTCTCACGGCCCTTCAAGCAACACGGCTAGGAGAGAGGCTCACACAGCTCCAGCCCCCGCGGGCCCTGGAGTCAATGTCACATCACTTCCACTCCACTGTACAGCTCAAAGATTTCCCAAGTCAGTCTTTCCTTTCCATTCCAGGTTCTTGCCACCTCTCGAGCGGTCTATTCCAGGAGCTGCTACCTTGCCTCCGGGAACTCGGTGGCCCCTCCTCCCAGCCCCACACTTCACACAGCTGCCCGAAGGACATTCATGGAACACAGACCTGAACCTGCCTCTAAGACATACATCTGGAAATGCTTTTGTTCTGGGAATAGCCATGGGCCCCCAACAACCACACCTACATTCCAGTAGCCACAGCCCTTGGCATGGCTGACAGCTCCAGGCTGGTCAATACGATTCTGTCTGTCGTGGGCGCCGCAGCCCGCAGGAGGGGAGGGCGGCCCTCGGGTTACTGCCGCCCAGGAGCGTTCTGCTTCCTGTGCCTCTGACATGTGAAGTTTAACTCTTCCTTTGATGCTGTGTTGCCCCAGAATCCTTCCTATAAACTTCGCTTTGTTGATTTCTATTTTAATTTTTTAAATTTATTTACTTTTGAGAGAAAGAGACAGAGCTCGAGTGGGGGAGGGGCAGAGAGAGAGGGAGACACAGAGTTGGAAGCAGGCTCCAGGCTCTGAGCTGCCAGCATAGAGCCCAATGCAGGGCTCGAACCCACGAACTGTGAGATCATGACCTGAGCTGAAGTCGGACGCTGAACCAACTGAGCCACCCAGGCATCCCTCCTTTGCCGATTTCAAAAGAAAACTTTCAGCTAATTTTCCTGCTCAAAAATCTTCCTGATTCTCCTTGGGGAAAAAAAAACCCAAATCGGTTACTAGTCAAAGACCTCTCCAATTTGCACCCTAGATACACTTCCAGCCCTAGCCCTCACCTGTCCCAGACATGCTGACCTACCTGCTGGTCCCCAAACACCCTATCTATTCAAAACTTCTCCACCTGGAAGGCCCTCCCTGCCCTTGCCCACTCTGCTCAAGTCCCACTCCCTCGGCCAGAGCTTGTCTCTCCCGCCCAACCCCCACGGCACTTTCTTCTTCCTCTGTCCCAGCACAGACCACCAGCATCCCGTGTCCGCGGAATCACGGACACATAGGTGTCCTCTCACCTGCTGCCCTGTGACTGTCAGGGGCAGGGTCGCTCCCAGGCACCTAGCACCGGACTTTATACACCGGAGTGCTCAGTGTCACTCACTGAGTCTTCAGCTGAGCCTGGGGGCGGGTGGGGAGAGGTGGACGGCAGGACTCACCCTGGCGAGGTCCAGATCTGCCTGCTTTCGGTGCCTCCAGAAGGTGACCGAGGAGCGGGAATGTGGCCGGATCACCGGCTCCCCGTGGACCAGCAGCTTCACAAAGACGCTCAGGACAATCACACCATTCACCAGCCATAAGAGGAGCGTGGGCATCATCCAGTCAAACCAGCCCCCAGAGCCTGAAGAGGAACGCCTCAGCTGCGCCAGGAGGAAAGGCCTCCGGGAGCAGCCGCAGGGGACCGCAGGGCACCTCACGATCCCCAGCATTTGACAGGGAAGGGCCTTCTACCTCCCTTTCAGCAGAAGCGTGGATGACAAGGCTGCTCCGTTTACTAACGACGTCTCGGTGCTTTCCGTAGGGATAATATATAACCTTAATCCGCACTATCGGCAAATCGGGGGCAGTTCTGACGCCTAACCAGGAACCCTGCAGCCCTCGTCAGTCATGGCGCTGGGTGCCACCAAAGTCTGTGTTAGTCACAGTGGGGTCGGACCACTGGTTTTATGGCAAAAATGTCACATCTTCCTTCAAGGAGGTATAACCCCCATTTCCTGTATCCTCGCCCCCATAACAACAGCAGTGTGGTTTCTGATTTGTTCTCTTCTTACTAACTGAACTTGAGCTTGCCCTGCTACCTCCAAAACGGGACTTAGGCCAGTCCCTACCAGGCCTGCGACAAAAGCCCTTCCGGACCTGTGGACGAGCGGAGCGTTCTGCACATGCACGGCCCGTCTCCTCCCACGGCAGCCCACCCTCGCAGGGGGGGCACGCAGGGCCCTCTGCCTACCTGACTCAAGGGACAGAATGCTGCGGCCGGAGCCCGAGGACGGGTGCTGGTCCACGCTGGGGGCCCCGCCCCACCGCAGCAGGGCAGTCAGGGGGTTAAAGGAGAGGCACAGGAAGGTAAGGAAGCACAGCAGGATTCGAGAGCGGTCCACCATGCCCAGGGCTACAGGAGGAGAGTCTGGCTCGTCTTTGACCTTCAAGACAGGGCAGAGAGGTTGGAATGAGTATCACATGGGTTTCCGCAGCACTTTACTAACATTTATACGTAGTGGATTCAGGCTGAGAGATTTAAATTTAAGACCAAGTCAGACAGGAACAGAGCCAGGAGGCCACTAAGAGGTCCACGGCTCTCCCACGGCTTCTCACACCCCTGCACGCTCGCCCTCGTGCCCCGAGACAAGGACCACAGGTAGAGGAGTCCTGCTTATAAAACAGAGCTCTGTCACAAAAGAGAACGTTACGCATGATTTTGTTTCTGTAGAATTCCACAACGGACAAAGTCATCCGAAGTGACAGAAAGCAGATCGGCAGCTGTCTGAGGCTGGAGGCGGGTGCGTGAACTACTTGCCATGGCATACGAAGGGGCTCTGCGGGCGATGGGAACACCTCGATTGTAGTGACAGTTACGTAAGCGTGTGCCCTTGTTAAAACCCCACGAGCTGCAGGCCACTGTAAGATAGGCGTGCTTTATCTCGTGTAAATGAAACGTCGGGAGAGCTGAGTAAAGACATCCAATGCCAGTATGCGTCTGCTTTGCCTGTTGTAAAACCATCATGTTGCTTTTCTTCCCGCCCCATTTCTCAGAGGGACAACTGGAGGCAGAACTCCCCTCCCCCCCCAGCCCACAGAGGGAGGAGGAAGCCTAGAGCCAGATCTCCCCGCCTCCCGGAGTGCACTCACTACACCACTCCTTTTCGGTATGTGAAAGCCGTCTGAAAACGTCCTCTGAGGACAGATTCCTAGCTAATTCAACGTACCTCTCATATGATCTTTTGTTACCAAACAGAATCACATTATGAGATATTTCAAAACTAGAGCTCCGTCAGTAAAATTAAGTACATGATTCAACACACAGTTTGATCAAAAACTTAGGCTACAAGGGAAGTGTGTGCTTTCGAAGTCAGAAATTGCCAGTGGTCTCTGCAGGTTCCCCAGGCTAGATCACTAGGCTCGGCCTCTTTTGGCTAATTCCATTAAGCAACAATTGCCAAGGGCTTTCTTTGACAATTAAAGGCCCTGGGTTGGAATGTTTTTTGTTAGACTGCAAACTGTAATCATTTCCAGAAGAGGACCCAGAGGCAGCCTTGCCCTAAACCAACCGAACCACCACAAAAAGTGGTCTTGCCAGGCCCATTACGGGCCAAGGATGTAATGAGGCGCCTCCGGCAACTCCTCGGCTTGCGTGACAGCTGGTGTGTGTCCCCGCGCTGGGGCGGGCCTTTATTCCTCTCAGATGGGCTCTTTCAGCAAGGACCAGTTAAGACCAGACTACATTGAACCAGTTACGCGGACTCTGTGGGGGACACAGTAGGACCGGACTAATTTCACTGAATTCCTAGCCTTCTCCAGCCTGGTCCTCCGAGCACCGGGACCGGCCCCTGTCGGCAGCCTCTTCCACTGCGAACTTAGGGGAGATGGGGAGGGGATTCGGAGGATCGGGGGATTTCAGAAGCTCATACCTTTGCATCATCCAACAGAGGGCTTCCGGGCTCAGAGTCGATGGAATAGGGGGAGAAGCCAGCCTGCGACCCTGAGTCCGAGGCCGGAGGCGACATCAGAAGCACATTCTGATTAAAGTCATCGATCTTTAGCTCCACATCACTGTCCACCAGACTGCCTAGGTCGATGCCCTTCAGGAGTTCTGCAAAGAAAACCGCATCTGGCAAACGGTCTGTTTCTACAGAGCCCCACCTGGGCCAGGGCTGGGCTGGGTGAGGGGCACATGGTCCTTGCTCTTCCTTCACCCCTGAAGGCACCCTGTAAACATCAGTGGGACCTCCCCAGCGCCCAGCAGACGACTTCTGCAAACGGAAGTGAGCTCACTCACTGTTTTTCTGATTTGCCAGCTTCAGCACCATGTTCTCCTGGCGCAGCTTATGATTGACCTGCTGCAAGTATTTGATGTAGTCAATGGCCTTCCTCAGGACGCCGGACTTGTGCATCTGGGAAGGAAGATGGGTGAAAACACAGCGGCGTCACTGCGGGCTGCAGAGCGAGAGCGGAGAGACCCGGAGCTTGTGGGGTGAAGGCATGGCTCAGGTTCAGATGCTGCCTCACTCGCTGGTTAGCTGTGCAACTCAGGACAAGTCACCTAGCATCTCTGAACTTCGCTTTCCCCCTCCTTAAAATGGGGAAAATGATAATACTTGAATCACAGGCTTGTGGTGGGGGTGAAATGAGATAATACGTGTGAAGAGAGGAGCCGTGGTCTGTCACTATTTATATAGTGACACTTGGTAAATAAAAACTAGTTAGTACTCACATTTCTTATTATAACCCTAGAACCAAAACAAACTTTATTGTTTAAATGTTTATTTTGGGGGGGGGGTGGAGAGAGAGAGAGAGAATATGAGCGGTGGAAGGGCAGAGAGAGAAGGATACACAGACTCCGAAGCAGGCTCCAGGCTTTGAGCTGTCAGCACAGAGCCCGACGAGGGGCTGGGGAGCTGACGATGCTTAACCCACGGAGCCACCCAGGCGCCCTGAACCAAAACAATCTTTAAAGAAAACAAATGGCAAAAGACCAGAGCATTGTTGGAGAGCCACCTTAAGTAAAGTTATACTAGTGCATTTCAAATCTATAGGCTAGAAGGAAAATAAAATTTTCTTTCAAAACAGAGATGAGGAAGCACAAAAATAAAAAAAGGAAAAATAATTTTAAAAATAGAGATGAAGATAAACAGCTACCAGGTTAAAAATAAAACCAACCTACATGACAGAAAACACATTTACTGAAACAGCAGAAATAATGGAAAACCTATTTCCTCTATTTGCTGTTAAAGACCCGATCTCCATTTTGTCTCTTCCCTGAAAGGTAACGGCATTGCTAACCGCCCCTGAGCACGAGGAAATATACGGTGGCCACGCCACCGGCTGACTCCGCGGTACACACAGCCCTGCACCTGCTGCTGGCGAGCAGGAAGGGACCCTCTGCCTGGGTCATGGGGACCCGTGATCACCGCAGAGCAGTCTCAAAGGTGCAGACAGATCACTGCTTTTACAACCCCCAACAGTTCCCTTAGTTGGTTAATATTTTATAATCATGAAAAAATCCCAAGATGCTTTAATTAATAAGAAAGCACTTCTCAACCATCCTTATGTCCACTCACTGGACTGGGTCTTCCAAAATTCCTACAGTAGAGACCAGTGGAGGGGAAACAGTGGGACACGAAACACCATTCTGCCTGGCACCCACCTTGGCGTCCGTCCCCATGACCAGGTCCTTCAACTCGATGATTTTGTCATTGATAGAGGAGCGATACCGCTTCTCAATGATGTTGTGTGTCGTCCGCCTTTCTCCTTCTTTGGGGGGCTCCAGCTGCTTGACTCCTCCAGGCACCTGCTTAATGGGCACTTTCTCTTGCCCCATCATCACAGGCATTGTGGTCAAAATGGTCCCATTGCTGCCTACCAGAGTCTAGAACAGGCACAGACACAGGGCAGAGTTACCCCGGGTCAGTCTGAGTAAAGCAACCTCACAACACAAACCTGTGGGCCTTGGCCAAGCAGCACCTCTCCTTGCTTAATTGAGTCAGGCCCCAGGAAGCTGCAGGAGCCATGGTACCTTAGTTACTACGCCCCTTTCAGAACCATTGTCACCAAGTCACCCCGCAAGAGGATGAGCACGGATAAAGAGGTTTTAATCTTGGATCTAGGGGTACCCGAAACAAGCCCTAGGATTTCTGCTTTGCTGGCAAATCATTAGCCACCTCGGAACTCGCATACAATGTACCGTATCATTTTGGCTCCAAGGAAAACTTACTCTCAGTGTGCGATACATCTTTTCCTGTCACAGGACAGGGCAGTCACTTGCTGCGTTGCCTTAGATAATCTGGTCATCAACATGCACAGGGGCAGATAAGCAGGCCAACTCTACAGGCTTCCCCTGTCCCCCTCAACTCTGCTTTCCCGTCTGTAGTTTTACTAATTTTAGTTTTATCGTCATCACTAGATGACCTCAATATCCAAACAGACAGTGAACAAACAAAAAGCCACTCAGCTTCACCAGTCATTAAGAAAGAAATAATTCACACATAATGAAAACCACACGTGTTAAGCGGATAGCTTGATGGAGTTTTATGTTTGGATACAATGTGTGTGACCAAGATAACCCAGACCAAGACCCAGACCATTTCCATCCCCCTTAGAAAGCTGTCTTGTGCCTCTTTTCAGTTGCGCCTGTCCCTTCCCGCTCTTGTGGTCACTGCTCTGACCTCTATCACCACAGCTTAGTTTTGCCTCTTCTGGAACTTCATATAAATGGACTCATCAGCATGGACTCTTTGGTGATAGGCATCTTTTGCTCCACACACTGTTTTGGAGGTTTAGCAGCCGTATGTATCAATAGTTCTTTCTGGACGTGTGGGCTGTTTCCAGTTCTTGGCTTCTATGAATAAAACTTATTCAAAGTCTGATCACCTTTTTCTGGATCGGACTCTCTTGCCATAAGATGCTGAAAACAGCTGTGACCTGACAACCCAAGGATGGGTGCCTTCCATGTCCCTCACCTTGGAGCCCCTCCCTGCCTGGCGGGCATGGGGTCCTTCAGAAGCCAAACCACCACCAGCAGGACCCAAGAGTCCTCCACACTGATGGCCCTGTGTGGGGGTGCTGCCCACAAACTGGGGGTAAAAAAATGAAAAGGGGGTATATTTGCAGTGTGACACATTCCACGGGGTGTCTGTGCCTGCCCATCTTGTAGGGGGGGGGCTATGTTAACATCTCAGAGGCCTAAGACCTCCAAGGAAGGAGGAGGAGAGGGGAGAGGGGGAGGGCAGGGAGGAAGGCGCCTCTTACTGGTACTTGAAGGGCAGCCGTCTGGATGGGGGTGGTGAGGGCGGTGAGGGCTGGGTTCTGGACTGCGGCCATGACAGGGCTGCCATCTGTCTTTAGTGTGGTCAAAACAAGGGAATCTGTCTTGATGATCTGAGGCTGTACCAGGACCTGGATGGAGAAGGAAGAAAACGAAAAGGAAGGCAGTATTATTTTTCTATTTTGCCTTAGCTTCTTATTACATAGACACCCTCTGGGAGAGAATGAAAAAATAACATTTTCCTAAAACCGAGAACACAACTTGACTACTGGGTTGAGACAGAGAAAGAGGATAGCTAAAGAAGGTCCTGGGCTTTAAGGATGAAAGGCTTCGAGGACAGCAGGGCCAGCACCTGGCAGGGACACGGGGGAGTGGGGAGGAGGGTCTGATTTTGGACAAACTCAGAAAAGCTAGGAACAAGGCTGAGAAGCAGAAAGGAAAAACCTGATTTTTCCCCCCAAAGATAAATGATCTTGTTAGTAAGAAAATACGATCCACTATGATACATGACTCAGAAATATCTTAGCACACCTCTTTCCAGTTTTAGACCCATGAGATGCTTAAATATCACAAATCCACCTGCATTTACGGAGTCCGTGTGAGGCCAGTGAGCACCTGCAGATGCGGTCTCAGCCAGCTCTCCACTCCGAGCTCACTGGGGCCTCACAGGGCCCAGGCGCCCCAAGTGCTGCTCCCTTACACTCCGCCGGTCTTTCTGAGTCCGTGGACCACATGCTCAGCCAAAGACCAGCCCCAACCAGTGCCTCCCTGGGTCCTCGCCAGCCACCTACCGGGACCTGCTGCACCTGGGGCGCAGCAACTGTCTGCACCGTGGCCGGGGCGAGGGTCTGCAGCGTGCCATTGGCCGTCTGCGTCAGCACCCGCTGGGCCTGCACCGTCTGCACCTGCTGCTGGATGGTGACTGGCTGCACCTGGGAGGACGTCACTAGGCTTTGGACTTGAGGCTGAAGGACTTGGGAGAAGAGGAGGGAAAAGTCACACAGACGAGGAATGCACTCTGGAGCTGCAATAACCGAGGATGGAGCGCCTCAGAAGGCTCCCGACCCCCCGCCTGCTGCTGAAGGAGATGTGCACAGCTATTTGCAAGCCGGTCTAGATAACAAGAACATTCCATGAGAGCTCTGTCAGTTTTCTGCGGGGACGAGAACAGAGGATTTTATTGCTCTGAGTGCCAGGGCTGAGGTGAGGGGAACTCATCAGCAGATGCCTGCGGCCGGCAAGGGCGTTCACAGATACAGAGAACCAACAGCTCCGCGGGACTTCCCTTCCCCTCATGAAAAGAACGGAAAACGCACTTTTGGATGATGGTCTCAGCGTTTCGCTTTGCTGCCACCCTGCAGCCCCTAATCCCTCCACAGCCCACAAAAGAACTGTCAGAGGCTTGGAAATTCAGAATAATATCAATCCCCTCCCCCAAAGGTCGGAGAGAAATCGATGCAAAGGCACTGGGCACAGCAGAGCAGAGAAAGCCACTCCCCACCCCACCCCCCAGGGCCTAGGACAAGGCCTGCTGCACGGAGACCTAGCACCTGCTAGGAGTCATTATTCTCTGTAGTCGGTGCTCAGGAGATGTCTGCTGAATGAATGGTTCTCAACCTACAGGTGCCAAGATCTGGCTGTTGCTTGGATCGGTTTCTGGACTCATCTTATTCAGCCTGTAGCTCTAGTTACTGGGACTGTGTCTACTGGGCTGTGAGATTCTTCGACCAAGTATCCTTGAAGCAGGCACAAGAGATACTAAGGTATCTTAAGAGGCGGAACGTGAATGGTTCCTGTACCCACTGTCCTTACTGCCCGTTACCCAAAACTCCTTCAGACAAGGACCAAACTGATGGGATTCTGTCATCCCCAAACAGGACAGAACCATTTGCCTCAGAAGGGTCTGCAAACTGGCACATACACTTTTGAGCCAACCAGTCATTATGGTATCTGACTTCTGAATCACCTTGAAAGCTGGTAGCCGCATTCTGGTATATCAAAGGCTGCTGGATGATCCTCGTCTGGGGGGCTGTGCTGAATGTCGGGGTGATCATCACCGTCTGCTGCTGCAGCTGAGCTGGAGGCTGGGGCTGGGGCTGGGGGCGGGGCTGAAGAACCGGAGTCGCCCTGGGCGGGGTGGGAACTGCAGTGGGCGGGACTTTAACCTGCAGGGCTGGAGCCTGGGGGGAGGCGGCCGAAGGGGAGAAGGCAGGCAGAGGGACCTGGCTGAAGGACCGCTGAAGGGAGGGGTCCCCGGCGCCGGCCCCGCCACTGCCGCTGCTGCTGCTGCTGCTGCTGCCGCTGCCACCGCCGCCACTGCTGCTGCCACCGCCGCCGCCGCCGCCGCCGCCGCCGCTGCCCCCGCCGCCAGGGAAGGAGCTGCAGGAGCCACACAGCTGCTCGGAGAACAAGTCCGGGAACTCTCCCACTTGATTGCTGACAAACTGCAGCATCTCTGTGGATAAATAAAAAGGAGTCATTCTATTGCCACCCAAAATATCTAGTAACTTTCAAATTTGCTTAAGAAATGGAGGCCTGCAAATCAAAAGGTTTTCCCATGAGGGTCGCAGAAACGGGTCAGGAAACCTTCTCCTCCCTCTTAGGAGGCAAACCCCCGGATGACAGGGCAGGACTTCGTGTCTTTGATATTCTCTTTCCCCACTCCACCTCCAAGCCCTTCCTACCAACTTCCTGATGGTTTCAGGCCAAACAGGAGCTACCTCCATGCTAGGTGAGTATTGCTTGCGGAGGTTACTGCTGGTCTCACCTTACAGTTAGCGACACTGGGCCAGGGTGTGGGTGCTGACTGTCCGAAGGCTTCGGTGCTCAGTAGCCTCAGGTGCGAGGCCACCTCCAGCCTCTGCACTGTTCTCCATGGCAGAGCAGGAAGCCAGGAGTCAGGCTCTCACCCCAGGCTGCCCTCGCCCCTCACCACAGGTAGGCTCTGGGCCTTCTCTCCAAGAAGGGTCCAGCCCTGGGCACTGCTGGTACCCTCAGGAACACTCAGGGATGATGAAGTTGATGGCCTCCAAGTCATGGATCTTTAGGGGTGGAGTGGATGGAAAGATCATATACAAAGCCCAGAGCAGGGAAATAACTCGGCCAAGGTCCCAGGGCTCATCAGGGCACAACGAGGACTAGGGCCAGTTCTCGGCCTCCCAGCTTCATGGTCCGCTGCTGCAGCACAGCACACGCACTACCAGAAGGTCAGGGCAGAGCAACCCCAGCCCAGGGCTCCACGCTCTAGGGAGCCCACCCCGCCTCCCCTGGTGTGTCCCTTCTCTCTGGGCAAGGAGTCTGTGAGACCAAAGAGATGTGTCCATCTGGAGGCCATGGTCCCCTTCTAGATCATGCTCTAAGTACCTCCTCGCCCAAAGGGCCTCAAGCTTGCCTCCAGGGCCTCTTCCCCTAATTCATCCTCCTCAAAATTTACCAAAGCCCGAATTAATCCACAACTAACAAGTCATCTGTCATGGCTCCCTCCTCCCTATAGGGCTGGTCCCCATTAGAAGTCTGGGGCCTCGGCTTTGCCCCAGGTATTTTCAGACCCACAGTTCTTTACAGTCCCCATTCCCTCCCTTTCCAGCACGTCCCCAAGTAGCTACTGTTTATTCCTGAACTGTACATCCTCCTCTCTAAACATTCAAGGCCATACGATGCTCCAATTTAGTCACCAAAATTCCCCAAACTAAAGACAAACCAAAAAAAGACACCACTTCGTTCCATTCCCCCCAAATGTCCACCTCCTTCCCAGGTCCTTAACAGTGTGTGTGCGTGCGCTCATACGTGAAGGTAGTGGGTCTGGGCTCCAAAGAATCTTTTATTGGGCAAGCAGAAAGCTTCTGGGGGTTTCCAGGGTGACCATGTAGGACTGACGCTTAGCAGTTCGACCTGCTGGCAAAACAGCATCTCGTAAGATGAACCGACTACGGGGTGGCATTATTTACCAACACCTCGGCACTCTGCGGGTCCCCTGCACGCGCCGCCTGTTGTACGTGGGACGGAGAAATGGGCACACCGCCACATTGTAACTGGTACCAACCAATTCCAGTGCCTCAAACATGAATTAAACTAAGAAATGTCCTTAAACTCAGCACAAAATTTAAACAAAACACAATTTAGTGCTGACACATTCCAAGTACAAGATTTATAAAAAATTTTAAGAAAATGCTTAAGAGAAACCTAGTAATCTGCTGAACTTCCCCGAGTTCACATAAAATCCCACCTCTAGGGAATCAACACAGAGGCCTGCTTTAGAGCCAAAAGAACATCACATCCACAGAAAGCTAAGGTGGCACAAGACACGAGAGGCCAGAGGTCTGGTAGGGCACAGGCTTTGGTACTGGGTGGGTCTCAGGAGGCCACCTACCAGCTGTGTGACCGTGGGCAAGTCACCTCTCTACATCCTGGTTCCCTCATCACAAAAGGCTGCCTTAAGAATACTCACTCGGCGGGGCGGCGGGGCGCGCCTGGGTGGCTCAGTCGGTTAAGCGTCCGACTTCGGCTCAGGTCATGATCTCAGTTTGTGGGTTCAAGCCTCGCGTCAGGCTCTGTGCTGACAGCTCAGAGCCTGGAGCCTGGTTCAGATTCTGTGTCTCTCTCTCTCTCTCTCAAAATTAAACATTAAAAAAAAAAGAATACTAATTCAGCTTCTTTGTTGTTGAGGATTAACAAAGATAATTTGCGCAAGTGCTTGGCGAGGGGCAGACGCTTCCAAAGGTCCCTGTTAGGGGCCTTTCCAGGGCACCTCCTGCCTGGGCACTTGGCTCCCCGGATCCCATCCGGCCGAGTGCTCTCCAACCCCTTCCGTGGAGAAAGGTGGGCGCTGGCACAGTGAGGGAACCTGCAAAGGTCACAAAGCTTGTTCACAAAACAGGTTAAGCGTGTGTAGGCAGATGGGATGCAACTGCTTAAATTAAAAAAATAAATTCTTTTCAACCCACACACGACAAGCTCCAGTGCTGTTATCGGCAGCCAGGCAGCCAGGCACTGGGTTAAGTGGCGCAGTGGGGCCCGTTAAGACCAAGCGTTTGAAGGAAGGAGTAATGGGAAGCGGCTCTTGGAGCCCCCGCCCCAGCAGGGCGCACCAGGCCTCCCCGGGACCCCATCTGGTCTGCAGTGACAGAGACAGGGAGGCCCCGCCAGCCGGAACGCGGCCTGGAGAACCCGGGCACAGGAGGCCCGCTCCGGGTGCAGGAGGCCCGCTCCGGGTGCAGTTTTGCACTAAAATTGCGAGCTGTGCCCCGTGGGAGCGTCCTAATGTCTCTCGTGTTCCCCGCTCCCATCACCGGAGTGCTGCAATCACACAGGCTCTCATTTCCACCAAGAGCCATGATGCCCATAAAAAGGAGGCCTGGAGAAGGCACGGGTTTTATGGGGCTTTGGAAAATGAAGTTCCAGAACACGTACGATGAGTGGAGGGCCGGCCGACTCGGGTCGCCTCGGACCGCCAGGCCTGCAAACCGTAGCTTACCTGGCAGGGATGCTCCTGGCGGTTACCCTCTCCAACTCTGCCACACTCCGACTTTTTTAGTTTAGCTTTTTGTTTGTTTTTAGTTTTATTTATTTTTTGAGAGAGAGAGAGAGAGAGAGAGAGAGCAGGGGAGGGGTGGTGGGCGGGGCAGAGAATCTGAAGCAGGCTCTGCACTGTCAGCACAGAGCCCAATGTGGGGCTCGAACTCATGGACCATGAGATCATGACCTGAGCCAAAGTTGGACACTTAACCAACTGAGCCGTCCAGGTAACCCCCATTTTTAAAAGTTTATTTATTTATTTTTGAGAGAGAGAGAAAGAGAGAGAGAGAGTGCCCGCACGAGAGAGAGCACACCAGCAAGGGAGGGGCAGAAAGAGAGAGGGATGGAGAGAGAGAATCCCAAGCAGGCTCTGTGCTGCCAGCACAGACCCGAACACAGGGCTTGAATTCACAAACTGTGAGGTCAGGACCCAAGCCTAAGTCAAGAGTCCAATGCTTAACTGAATGATCCACCCAGGAGCCCCCACATTCATTTTAGGTGCTTCTTAAAGGAATAAGTTTGCTTAATTAAAGTAACCTGGGCCCCAGGAAACTACACCTGGGTTTTGGTCCCTTTAAAAGCAGGTAACCGTGGCCCCTGGGTGGCTCAGTAGGTTGAGCGTCCAACTTTGGCTCAGGTCATCATCTCACTACTCGCAGGTTCAAGCCTTGCATCAGGCTCTGTGCTGACAGCTCAGAGCCTGGAGCCTGCTTCCGATTCTGTGTCTCCCCCCCTCTCTGCTCTTCCCCTGCTCATACTCTGTGTCTCTGTTTCTCAATAATAAATACATGTTAAAAAAAATTTTTTTTAACTAGGTAACCAAAAGCAGAGGCTGTGGCTGTCACCTGTGCATTGCAACGACTCTGGAGCCTCAACCAAAGACACCTCAAGTTCAGAGGCACTTTATGGAGCTTGCAACCTGGAGGTAACATAAATCACTCTGTCCAGCCCAGCCAGCAGCATCCACCTGAGACTGAGGTGACCTGAAATCTGGGCAGATTAACTCTGGGCAGGAATAAAGAACCTAAAGCCCCAGTGAGGTAACGTGGTCTCCGAACTGCAGTCAGTCAACAATCCTTTAGTGGCCCTTTGCTACTTAGCCCAGTTAGGTGCTGAGAACACGATTTTATAAAGTAGGTCATTTATTCTTATATTTTGTATTTATTATCCACCTTGTGTTTGATAATGTTTTAAAGTAACTTTCTTTTTTAAAATTGTAAAAGTGGGGCGCCTGGGTGGCACCGTTGGTTAAGTGTAGGACTCTTGATCTCATCTCAAGTTATGATTTCAAGCTCATGAGTTCAAGCCCTACATTAGGCTTTGTGCTGATGACCAGAGCCTGCTTGGGATTCTCTCTCTCCTTCTCTCTGCCCTTCCCAAGCTCGTGCTCATGCATTCTCTCTCTCTCTCAAAACAAACTTGAAAATTAAAAATAAAATAAAATTGTAAAAGTAACATTCACTATAGAAAATTTCAGAAAAAAAGTTAGGTGAAATAAAATCATCCAACAATGCCACCTCCCTGAGATCTCCACTGTCAATGTTTTCATGTGTCCTTTCTATACACGTGTGCATGTGTGTGTGAGTTTCATGAAAATGGGATCACATTGAAGATGCTATTCTGTACCCTGCTCCCTTTACTTAATAAAATACGAGAAGTATTCCGTGTCAACCATGATGGATAGAACATGATGGCTTGTGCACCACGTCGTACCCTGTTGTATCAGTGCATTAGAATTTAACCAACTATGGGGCACCTGGAGGCTCAGTCGGTTAAGTGTCCGACTTCAGCTCAGGTCATGATCTCACAGCTCGTGGGTTTGAGCCCCTCACAGGGCTCTGTGCTGACAGCTTGGAGCCTGAAGCCTGCTTCTGATTCTGTGTCTTCCTCTCTCTCTCTGCCCCTACCTTGCTCATGCTCTCTCTCTCTCTCTCTCTCAAAAATAAACATTTAAAAGTTAAAAAAAAAAAAAAGAAAGAAAGAATTTAAACATTTAGGGATGACAAATGGCTATTTTCAATTCATTGGCATTAACTGTTGTAAAAATCTTCCCACTTACCTGACGGTGGGGATAAATTTCGAGAAATTGGGGTCGGAGGACAGGTATGTGTGTTTGGGGAAGTTAAAACAATCGATGCTTCTGTCAGCATCTCCCCACCACGGTCTCTGTCCCAGACAGAGGAGCACGAGCGGTGGCAGACGCTTCAGTTCGCACGGACGAAGTAATGCCCGAGGTCGAACGGCTCCCTGTCCATTTTATTGGCCATTTGTGTGTCTTCCTTCCTAAACTGCCTGCTCTTGACCTTTGTCCACCTTTCCATTGAGCTATCTGTCTCTTTTTACTGATTTAAAAACATTTCATAGATGATGGATATCTGCTCCTTATACATTTGCAAGTATTTGCCACACCGCTAGTTTTTCTTTTATTGAAGTTGAGTTGACATTAATTTCTTTTTAAATTTCGTGAGGAAGAGAAGGGGGAAGGGGGGAAGAAGTGGTGGTGATGGAGGAGGGCACCTGTGGGGAAGAGCACTGGGTGTGGTATGGAAACTAATTTGACAATAAACTACTTATAAAAAAAAAATTTTTCGTGAGGAAGAATAATGGCATCATATTAAGGTATCATACCCTAGTGCTATAACTTGGGGTAAGTTTCACTTCTCTGAGCCACAGTTTTGTCATCTATAAAATGGGGCTGAAATTATACCCACCTCATGGGCATGCTGAGAGAATTAACAAAGAGCCTAAAGCAGGCACAGCTCCTGGTACTTGGTATTAATTAGTACATGTTATTTGTGGCACTTTTTTTTTTTTTTGACAGTTTTGCTTGGACTTTTGTTTTGAAGACTGGAATGTGTTCCAATGCATTGGGTGTATTAGGGAACAATTTGGGCACATCATGACTTTTGTGTTTACTTATGCATGACGGAAACACTAGGTAATGCTGAAACACGCCACACGGGAGAACACAAAACCAGCGTGGGCACACACCGCAGACAGCCACCAGCTTTGTCAGGCCCCTGCACGTGTCCCGAACCATAACCGCCCACGCCTGGACGGCGCACGACCCTCCGTCCATCACTCCACAGTGACTCGGGGACTGCAGCCTTCAACGCCCACCTCCACCAGCAACCCTTTAAGGCGAGGGGCCTGTTTACTGTGGTATTTACGTACTTCTTAGCCACTTAGTATCTGTAAAACCGAGCTGTTTTACTAGGTTCTCTCCTAGCTTTCAGTCTTTTTATTTTTTCTTCTCTTTTTTTGGTCACCTCTGAAGATTTTGAGTGTTGTGACCCGAATCTCATTTTCCCCACAAGCCCTATGGTCTGCATTACACGGTTTCGTTTAGTGCAGTGATTTCTAAGGAAGGGATATGTTGCATTATGGCAGAACTGACTGTATACAAAGGCGACTACTGCGTAACGAATGACATGGTTTTTGTGTCACACTTAGTCCCTCGTTGTAAGGACTGTAAGGATATCACCTAACTTTTCCTCATGTAGTGTTGTTCGTTAATCTCTCACGTTAGATCTGGCCAACAGGCACGAGGACACAGAAGTGTGGTGTGTGATGTTTGCCGGCCGCTGGGAGTCCGAAGGACCACAACCAGTGAGGGGGAGGAAAGGAATCCCGGAAGGTAATTCGCAACAAGCACACTTATTAAGAAACAAGTATCCTGTTTTCAAGCTGATGACCCTATCGTCCCTCCTAGGATGTTTGTTTATTTTTTCTGATAATTAAAAAAAAAAAAATCAAATGTAGGCCAGTATCACACCGGAGGGTCAATAGATCACTTTCCTTCCTCCACCATTTTGCCATCTGTGATGGCCATTGCGTTCTCGGGACCTGAAACACAGTTACCCCCACTCAGGTCCCAGAAGAGCAGTTCAGGAACTGGGCTGTTTACTAAACCCACCAACACAGAAACCCTGAAATGCAAGAATATAAGGAACACAGGGACACATCACAGGCAACTGGTGCCTAAAATCACTTCAGACACCAGGGGGCACGCTTGCTAAGCCGCTCAGAGCACAGGGGCAGCATCGTGCACTTCAAGGGGACTCTGGGTCACCTTCCTGGGGGACAGGGAGTCTGGAGGAGGGCTGAATGACACAGGATGGCAAACCAGTGACTCAGACATCCTATATTTGAAGCGAGGGATGAGTAAACTCTTTTTACTGGCAAAGAAACCACAAAAGAAAATTGGGCAGGGAGGTGGGGGTTCTTAAATGCCTGTGTTTCATAACACGCAGAAATGTGTCACTGCATGTATCAAATATTACATAATAAAATAAAAAACATTTGAAAATTGGGAGAAAAAGAAAGCACAGCATAAAGGGAAGCCAAAGTCATTCTCAAAAGGTCTTCCGGTCTCCTCTGGCTACATCTGTCTCCCTATCTGCCCAGCTGGATGTTAGGAGCAGCCTCAGAGTCCCAGCTGGCCAGCCTGGACTCTCTGGTCCAACCCAGCAAGGGACCTGCGCCAGCTCTGTTTCTACCAGGAGAGTGATCTTTGGCACCACCTCCGACCGCTCTTTCTTCTTCTCTCTACCCTAAGTTTACTATGAGCTCCTGGCAAGCCTCTTTCCATGGTATCACGGTTATCTCTTCACTTCACTTCCACACTCTGCCTTGATTTCAACCGCAGCCTTCTACCCAGTGACAACTGTCTTTTGTGAGTATCTTGTTGGTCCAACAGTCTTTCAAATCAAATCAAATCTCTTAAACACAAGCCTCAAAACTTCCTGCCAACGGCTCCCTCCTACTCCTAAGAATTTCACTTCCCACTCACCTTTGCTCATCATCCACCTGGGGGGGAAATACCCACTCCCTTTATCCGTACGCGCCTTTGTCGGGGGAGCGGGGTTAGGGGGGAGATCTTTCCTGAATGCGCTCCTCACCACCCTCCTCCTTTCTGAGTTCCACAATCCCACTTCAAAACCACTTAAATGTCTTTCAACAAGGACTCTTCTCTACCTCAGATCCAGCCATCTTTCAGCTCTTGAACCCAATTATGATTTATTTGTTAAGAAAAATTATTGGAAACTTGAAAACAAGGCACTATACATACATGTAGTGTCCCTTTAAAGTCAGGCGACAGGTACTAGTCTGCACCCGGCCTGCGAAAGGCCATCCGATGCCCCGTGGAAACACACCTGTTTGACTTCCTATTTGCCACGGGTTAGGTAGAGTTAGATGTTCTTGCAGAAAACTGTTAAGCTGTAAATGACTTCTCTCCGGTAAAGAAGAGAAGCTTGAAGGCTTCGTTTGGATTGCCCTGTAGGACATTAACCAGGTCTGCAGCTCAATCTGCGATCTATTCCTGCAGCCTTTTGTTTTAACTATGTAAACATCAGTTTCTTACATTCTCTTTTGATCCAGCTTTGTTGTCCTGATGGTTTTCTCATTAATAATGTTAACACATCTGATATGTGCTGATGATGTTAGCTCAGAGTAGGTTTTTAATATTAAAAAAATTTATTTTGCCACATTACATACAGGAAGGTGTATTTTCAAATGCTTTTCTCACAGACCGTGCTTCCCCAGTACGTGGACAAAGCCCCCCCCCCCCCTTCTCCGGGTACTAGCCATTCTGACGGTGAAAAGAAAACTGGCATCGACTCACTGAAATGGTCCCCAAAGCAACTTGCATAGAATCTATAAAAACAGAAATTATGCTTTCTGAACCAAAACTGGAAGGGACATGTCACCTCACAATGGGACAAGATATTTCTGAAATTCAGGTTATCCTGGGAAATCCAGACAAATCTGTTTTTTCTGCAAAGCTTCTACTTTTGGTGAAGTGGGTACGTAAATGCAAAATAGCATTTAAACGTGCTGAGTGCCCACTGTGTGTTGGCCTAGAGAGATGATAAAAACTCACAATCCCGGCACCCAGGTGGACACGGGGAAGGTACAGGTGGGAGTGGCCTCTTGCGGGAGCTGGACTGGAGGCTGAGGGGCACACGAAGGGAATTCCAGGCCCAGGGAATCTCAGAAGCCAAGGCCTGGAGGCACAGAGCTAGCACAGGGGGGCTGCTGAAGAGAAATGACAAGCGCCAGGGCCCCGGGCTGGGCAGGAATCAGGGACAGATCACGACAGGTTATTCTATAGCTTGTGGTGATGAACGTGGCCCTTTTCTTTATGAAGGAAGGAACAGTGAGTCATCGGACAATGCTCTAGGAAGAGAAAGCCCCCTGGCTCCACGGCTGCTCGTGCTCACTCGTACAAGGGGGCTCCTGGCCTCCCCAGAGCCCCCTAACCTCGTGATCGCTTTAAGTGTCATTCTGAGCACGAACTTGGGGCTGAATTCTGACTTGAGAGGATAATATCAGAATAGCTGAAACAAAGCCTTAGATAACTTCATTAATGGATGAGTCTTCTGAAAACTGATTAAAGAAAAGGTCTGGCTATATGTGAGATTCTAAAAAATGGTCCACACTGGGAAACAGGCCACCACCTAGAGACTGTGTGAAGGAAGTGTGGCAAAGGAGGATGTCAAAAAGCTAAAGCAAGAACTAACTGGAAGGCCAAAGAGAAAAGGGATTCCCAAGTGTAAGTTCCAAGAGTACTGGCTGAAGAAGACCTGGCTATCGATTAGCAAATCCAGACCATGAATCTGTCAATGTAACTGCTTTGCTGCCTCTAGGGGAAAAAATATCTCCCTGCGGCCCATCTTCTCGTAGAAACGGGAATAATCCAAACTCTTATATATGCACATCACATATACAGAGTCCAGTCCATACATCCAGAACATAAAAAGAACATTTGATTCTTGCAGTGTTGTTTTTTTAATTTTTAAATTTCTATTTTTATTTTTTTGAGATAGAGTGAGTGAACGCGGGTGGGGGTGGGGGAGAGAGAGCAAGAGGATCCCAAGCAGGCTCCTTGCCCAGCACAGAGGCCAACATGGGGCTTGATCCCACAACCATGAGATCATAACCTGAGCCAAAATCACGAGTTGGATGCTTAACCAGCTGAGCGACCCAGGCACCCTTGTTTTGTTTTGTTTTTCAACACAACAAATACAAAAGGGCATCATCTCCAGGTTAGATTCCAACTTAACCCCTGAATAAAAGTCAGCGGTCACACTATTGATGTTTAAAAGCAAAAATAACCATGTGACAAAGCTAAGAAACTAATTTTCTAATTAGAAATCACATTTGGCTATGACTAAAATCATGTTCATTTCATACTGATTCTGTGTGGACAACACAGTAACAGCTACCACACCGATACTCAGTACTTTATATAAACCCCGGGACCAGTATTATTAACAAGCACGGAGAACAAGGTCAAATACAGTAAACAACTTGCTCAGGCCTCCCGACATAAGCTACAAAGTGGCTGAACCAAGATTTGAACTGAGATCATATTTAGGTCTGACCCTCTCCTCTATGCACACGATTTCCCCGCACAAAACAAACATTTCTTGGATTTTACAGTTACACTCATCGCCACTTGGGAGAAAGAAAGATGCAAGAGAGACCTGGAGTGACAACAAAGAAAGGAGAATTTGGGGGTGTCGAGGGGGTGCTTATGTAACCCATCTCATTACCTCCCACATTCAGCTCACAGCTAATGCAAGGTCGCTCTCAGGGTAGGCCTGCATGTGACTGACTCACTGAGGGAACAGGGGAGAGATCTTTCTGCCTGGCTGTTTGTATTCTGTGAGCATACCTTCCTACCCAGGTGATTAACTTATCCTCCAGACGAGCCTGTCTGCCTTGACAAGATGCTCCTTCTCCAGCAGTCTTTTCTAAAATAAATCAGTAAAGACACATCCTATAAGACACGCACTCAGCATACGTTAACTGAGTCTGCTACGCGCCAGACACAAAACTAAATGCCTTCAAGAGGCACGTGTTCTGATGGCGAAACCCTGTGCAAGCACCCGCCAGGGCCAGGCACCCAGCGTCAAGATAAAGAGGTGCACGATGCGAGGAGAACCTGCAGAGCGTGTTGCTTCAAAAGACTTTGTTGTTGTTGTTGATTTTTATTGCTATGTATCTCTTTGTGTGTGAGTATATATTTATATGCAAAGTTTAAACATGATTTTTTTTTTTTTTTTTTTTACTGGAAAAGAACCTCATTAGAACTGTCTCCCAGTTGTTCTTGCTTTTAACGCCTTGCTGGCACTTCCACACATACTGTGGTATGTAATCTTCAGATCACCCTGTGAAGCGGTGGTTTCAAGTACTCTTTTAAAAAAGAGTCAGTACGTGTAAAGGACTTAGACCAGTGCCCGGCACGTAAGTTCTTGACAAGTGATGGCGGTGGCTGAAGAAACAAGCCCGAGTCCAAAGCGGGGGTGATCTGCGCAGGTGGCCAAGCCAGCGGCAGTGAGGCCGGAGCCTCATCCTCTTCCCAAGCTTGTGCTCTTTTCGCAAGCGCCCTGCACCAGCGGCCGCCCCAAAAGCCACAGCACGGGGCTTCCTCTCCGGAAGTCCTTCCTCGCGGATGCCCCGCCTCCCGGCCCAGGGCTCACAATGCTGCAGTCAATAAGCCAGGAGCACCACCCATGCCAAAGCCCCACCCTGGGTCCCAGCCAGCGAACCCAGGCCTCCCAGTCCTTAGAGGAATCCACGGGAGGCAAGTCAGAGGCATCGGATCGTTGGCACCCCACATTTGAAAGGCTGTCGCTCTTTTCCCATTTAGGACTTTGCAATGTCTGCTCTTAGAAAGAGGTCAGACTCAGAACGAGGAAGAAGAACAAACCTGAGGCCCCCAGTAGTGGCAAGAATACAACCAGTACAGTCATTGCTAACATTTACTAAGCTCTTACTGTGCGTCAGCGACTGCGTTCAGCGCTTTGCATAGTTTCCTCATTTAATCGCACAACACTCTGAGGCAGATACCAGTATCACCTCCACTGCACAGATGAAGACAATAAGGCACAGAGAGGTTAAGGAACTTGTCCTACGTCACCCAGTCAGCAGCCAGTGGAGCTGGAATTTGAGGTCAAGTCTTAGCCACCACGCTGTACAGGTGCTTTGGCTCCATTATTGAACGGATGTCACCAAACAGCCCCTGGCATCGGCCAGATGCTCATTAAGTGCCTTGCTCACGAATGAGAGCCCACAAACCCCACGCGGGAAGGGCAGGAGTGTGCTCTCAGGTCTTCCTGGACTTCCTGTCTTCACCTGCTCCCGCCCTGCACCAACCACACTGCTCTTTCCCTCTCCTGGAACAAGAGACTGAAAGATGAGGAAGATGTGGAGAGTGAGACTCCCAGGAGCCAATCCTGCGCTGTCCTGTTCTAGAAGACAAGGGCATCGCGTGTCACGGTGCCAGGTAACCGAGAGTCAACGAAGCCAGGTGCGAGCTGAACCCCCTCCTGGGGGCGCAGCCTCCATGCCAGGGGATCTCAACCTTGTTCAGTCCTAAAACCAGTCAGGCAAAGGTGAGAGACCCCAGCGACCCGCCCTCCCTCCCTTCCAGTCACTCCCCTCCCTAAGACTCAGGACAAAACAAAAATTGCAAAGCAGATTATTAAGTCGGGCTATAAGCATCCACCCAGCACCCACAGACACTGGGTGCTATGTTGCTGAGAGTTGGAAGATGCCCGGGGCAAGGCTTCCCAAGGAGTGCGGCTCCCTGCCCACCTTCCCATCTAAAAGGGAAAAGACGAGAAACCCAACCAACCCCCATCCACTGTGACAAGGGCAAGAAGAACAGTGCCTCTTAAAGAAAGGGCTGTCAGAGGGGACGCCTGGCTGGCTCAGTTGGTAGAGCATCTGACTCTTTATCTCAGGGTCGTGAGTTCAGGCCCCAATGTTGGGTGTGGAGCCTACTTAAAAAAAAATAAAGAAGACTTAAAAAAAAAAAAGGAAAGAAAAGGCTGTCCCAGCGCAGAGGAAGGACTGATAAGAGGAGAGGAAGGACTGACCCATGCTGGCAGGCAGTGGAGGAAGAGTCTTAGGAGAGAGAAGGAAGGTGATGGCAGACAAAGGAAACAGGCTGAGCAAAACCACCACCCCACCAGGAAATGCCCAGCGAGCCGCTGACGGGGAGAGAGCATGGAACAGAGGTGAGCAGCTCCGACAGCGCCACAAGGCGCTGGCTCTTACGCTGGAGGCAAGGAGAGGCACAGAAAATGCAGCGGACACCTGCCCCTTTCGTTGTTTGCCCATCACTCGGCCCGACCCTCCCAGCAGCACCCTGCTCTTCCTTTCAGAGAACCCCCAGGAGTGGTCTTGGTGGGAGGTAAGGCTTCCCTCCCGTCACCCCTGATTCACGGACACCCCCACCAGGAGCATGACTCTTATGGGAGTGACCCAGGAGAGCGGCGACCTGTCGGACATCACTGTGGTGGGGGGGACCTGACCCGGATGCCCCTGGGGTATCCTTAGCTGAGCTCAGCTCCTCAGCTTCTCTTGGTTCGGGCCCCTTCTCCAAGTCGGGAGCTGCAGCTTTTCCGGTCAGTCCGTGCACCATTGTCCTTCCAAGAAACTCCTTTTCTGTTCAGGCTGGCCAGACGCAGCGTCTACTGCTCACCACCCAGCCTCCTGACCAATACAGGAGGGAGGGGCCTGACCAAAACTGTGTTTGAGAAAGATAATGAACGGACAGTGATCAAGATTGTAGTCTGTAAATCGCCCACACACCCAAGTGCCTTTCCAAAGGGCCGTTCCCTCGGCCTAGGATAGGACTCCTCTCTCCTGCCCGCTTTTCTCAACCGGCAGACCTCAGCTTACAAGGTGCCTCCACAAGAGAATTCCTCAGACCCACCCTTCCTCTAGGTGGGTGTCCCCTCAAACGCCACCCCAGACTTCCCACACTCAGATCTTAGGGGGCGCACCCTGGTGGGTTCTCAGACCCATTACGGTTTGAGAACCTTGATCCCGCAGTAAATAACGTGTTCCCAGAACAGGCCACATTATTCCCAAGTTTGGGCCAACTCTGTCAAAAAGAACATCCTGACACTTTCCCCTTCTCATAAAGTTCTGTTCTGTCTTCCCTGAATCTCAGCTCAAATGCCAAAGTCCCTGTTGAACATACTGCTAATTCCCTTCCCTAGTGCTCAGTAAACGACTTGGAGTTTGAG
The DNA here is from genome assembly GCA_004023845.1 of Helogale parvula. NCBI lineage: Eukaryota > Metazoa > Chordata > Mammalia > Carnivora > Herpestidae > Helogale > Helogale parvula. Next base: position 51,336 of record PJEM01004422.1, on the reverse strand, counting down.
TCTCCGGCATGGCCTCTGCTGCCATTTCACTTCGCATTATGTCTGGCTGTTTAGATGTCAGCTCCCTGAAGGTCGGGACTGTTTCATTCGCCTCCAATACCCCAAACTGTGCTGGGAATATAACAGATACTCACTCATGCTCAACTGGTTTGAACACATTTTTAAAATTATATTAAAATTTTTTAAATAACTTCTGACCAGAAGGGGTTCCTAGAGAGGCTTCCGGAGTCAGGACACATCCCACCGCATTCCCAACAGGGCAGAAAAGCATATGGGATCCCATGTTAAAAGGCCCAAATCCAAGTCCCAACTCCATTGGCATGGGAAATCTTGGGCAAACTGTTTTATGTCTCAATGTCTCATCTGCAAAATGGGAAGGAAAATGAAGCATCTACCTCGCAGCACTGTGAGAAAGCCAAGTGTATCAGAAGGACGTGGGTACAGTCTAAGGCTTCACCATCAGTTTCACACGCGGCAAGAAGCCTGACTTCCCGGTTGCTGTGGGACAGTGAGGGCCAGTTTCACAAGGCAGCTCTGCATCTGGCTCAGCCGTCAGAATTTCATCACTGGTCCAAACCAGACTCTGAACCCAACAGACCAGTTCTGCAGGCCAGATCCAGATTATAAGGGACATTTAGATACATATTCATTAGCAATTCCAAAGGCCTAAGTGACTCAGAAAGAGCTCTGCTTTTCCAGTTTCCAAACCGGTCAACGGTTTAGGATTAGCTTCTAACCGGAGCTTCCCCAGGGAGCCTTGCCTGGAGGCCCAGGCTCTGGGATCCAACTACTCTTTAAAAAATTCCATCAAGTCAACCAAGTCTAACCCTTGAAACCTGCGGTCCCGAAATGGAACACTTTACTCGGCACTCTGTGACTAGTCCTTTGTGTCCCGCCCACCACACCTACAAAAGCCCTTTCGAAAGGAAAAAATACTGTATTCTATAAAAAGGCCCTTTGGTCCTAAGAGTCAACTTGCAAAGTGAACTTCCTTACTCATTCTCAGAGAGAGTCAGAAGAGAATGTCAGTTCCTGCCTTCTTCCCTTTAAGTGCCCTGGCTCGCTCAATTCCTGCAGCACCTGTGGCACAGATATCCCCAGTCCCCACCACACGGCAGAAACACGGCTCAGAGAAGTACTGCCAGACACAGGAGAGGTCACCTGAAGAGCTAGCACAGAGCAGACCCCTCTTGGTAAACACGTGTCACTAAGCGTGCACCTGAGCAGAGGGTCCCGGGTCTCTCTGGCCTTAGCACCCACACCATCTTGTGTTTGCAACTTGGAAGCCCACTCACATCAGACGGATGTGGCTGGTGCAAGATACACGGGTTTTGGAGTTAGACCTGTCTGGACTGAGGTCAGCTCCTACCATTTACTAGTTGTGTGATCTGGGCCTCAGTTTCTCAACTGTACATGCCACAGAATCAGGAGACGGGGTAAACAGCAGCAATGTTTTAGGAGACAACATGGGTAAAGGGCCATACGCACCGCGGGACGGCAGGGTCCTCGCTTACCCTGTCAGCGCGGCATCCAAAGCCCAGTTCAACACAGGCCCTACGGAAAGGTCTGAACTGCAGGCCTGACTAGATGCTGCGGGGCCCATGGCTGGTCCTGCAGACACAGTGATTTCAAACTTGGTGACGGATGGAAAAGTAGAGATGACGTCAGAGACAGTTGATAACTAATAAAGAAAAAGATGAATCACATTCTCCTAGGGAACACCAAAGACTGAAAGTTCAAAGGAAGGTATTATGAGAACTGAACTATTCTTAACAAAGGGCATTTCCTAAAATGCCTGTCGATTTGGGTGAAAAGTGGTCTAAAGAAAATTATGGGGAAAGGAAGCAACTTCCAGAACACCCCTTATAGTGACGGAAAGCCCCCCAAATTTTTTCGGAGAGGACGCACTGACATTTCAGGGCATCAAGGCTGCCCCCAAGAAACTCCATGAGACAGCAGGCAGAGAAGAAAGTCCCAACAGACCCCCCGAAAACAAAAAAACTAGTTTTCAAGTCCCCCAAAGCAGAGAGCCGAAAACAGGAGCAATTTTAAGAGTAGAGAGAGCAAGCAAACCAGCTGGAAGTGGCGAGGTGTCCGCCAGTCCCAACCACGAGGGTCCCGGGCAAGCGAAGGCAACGTCTGAGGCAGAGGAAGGGATCCTTCAGAAAGCTGGTCGCTACTCACTGTCCAGTGGTCCTGAATACAGGAAAGTGAGGCACCGGGAGGCAGGACAGAGGGGTCTGTATGTTGGGGGGGTGGGGGTGGCATGCTCTAAACTGGCACACAGGTGGCAAAGGCAGTCAGAATAAAGGGACCAGAGTCTTAGACTCTGCCGGGAAGCTGAGGGGCCACAGGCTCTCTCCTACACGCGGTGACGGTGTAACCTGGCGCATCTTCCGCGGATGGCAGTTTCACAGGATCTCTCCAAACCACAAACGTGGAGAGCCAGAACAGAATGTTAGTTCCTGCCCCTGCCTTTTATAGACTTTCTATCACTCGATTCGTGTGGCATCTGTGACGTCAGTCATCACCAGCCCCACTCTGACCCAGCAGTCCCACCTCTGGTCTTTCACCCGCACTCACACCTGCACGCGTGTGAATGATGAATTTACAAAGCTAGTCACCACGGCGCTGTCTTGAGTAGCAGGATGGGAAGCACCCTGAAACGTCCGTCAGAAAAGGACTGGATGAATGAAGGCACAGCAGTACATCTATGCAACGGAAAACCACGCAGCCATGAAGAGTAGGAAGATCTCTGATACACACAGTTAAGTGAAAAAACAAAAAACAAAGGCAAGGTGCAGAAGAACAACCTGTAGCATGCTCCCGATCTGTGTAGAGATTTAAGGAAGTTTTGAAGAAGGTAAAGAAACTACAAAATGAATCACTCGCGAGGAGGCGGGGCAGGTGGGTGCTAAGCAAATGCGGGCAGGACGGGATTCCTCACAGTCCTCTCTCACATTTTTTAATTTTGCCATACGAATGTACTGCCTTTTCAAAAAAAAAATTTTTTTTTTCCAAGTGGTTAAGTCCCAATCACCACAGTAGTCACAGTAATTTACAGCAGCCGGAGAGGTTAACAACCGGAAGGGCTACAGCTGGCAGGTGCAGGAGTGTCCCCCCTTGTGTCGTGGGGTGCTCCTTGGGAAACACACACCAATGAACTGACGCCAGAGCGACTCGCTCATACGTGTTCAGGCCAACAGTATTTCTCGTTCTGCAGGGACACGGATATGCAAGGGCCTGTCTAGCCAAGGGGGTGGGAGGGCGCGCTATGCTGGATCACCCCGACTATCAAAGCTCAACCGTTTTAACACCTAGCAACCTGTCAGTGAAAATGTCGTAACAGCTTGTGCACGGGCATCAATCAAGCTCAGCACTGAGGAGCTACAGACATCTGATCATGAGAACGCACTTTTCAATAAAATGGTTTAAGAACTTTTTTTTCATGTATGTTTATTTTTGAAGGAGAGACAGAGTATGAGTGGGGAAGGGGCGGAGAGAGAGGGAGACACAGAATCTGAGGCAGGTTCCAGGCTCTGAGCTGTCAGCACAAAGCCTGACGTGGGGCTCGAACTCACAATCCGTGAAATCATGACCTGAACCAAAGTCAAATGCTTAACCGACTGAGCCACCCAGGCGCCCCAAGAACTTTTTAAATTATGAAATGGAGAAGAGAAAAGATCCAGTGGAGACAAATACAAAAATATATTTTTTTAAAAATGCCAATACATGAGCCGAGTAGGAGAACAACAGAAAAGACTGGTCCGTGAACATCAGGCCAAAGGCCTGGGGGTGAGTACGGGACAGTGTTTGTCAAGGGCAAAGCCAAACACACCTGAGAGGGAGGAGAAAGCCAAGGAGGCTGGTTCGGTGGTCTGAGCGACCCCAAAAGACTTTATGTCCCAGGAAATCGAACTGGATGAGAGGAGATCAGGAGCTAAAAATGGGTAGAAAATAAACTGTGAGCAACAGCAGCACTTTCAACCCAGACATTCGCCACAGTGATGTACACTCAAGTGTCAAAACAAAGTGTCTGTCCTGAAAAAGCTATACACAGGGGTAGAAAGTACATCAGTGCCTCACCTCACTGAGCAGTTTCCCCAAGTATGACTCAGCAGAGAAACGTGTAAGGCTTCCACACCTTCCCCTCACCTCCCAGCAGGGTGCCGGCCACACCCTCCCAACACTCACCCCTGGCTCACCAGGGTGGCCAGTCCAAGCTCCCCACAGACCGTGGACACCCTGGCCAGGGGCCCACCCGACACCTTTGCAGAGTGCCTCGTCAGTGCTAGGTGGTGTTGGGGTCCCTGCAAAAGATGGAGCTGACTGCAGGGAGAAGACAGAGCGGACAAGGCAGTGGCACCCAAAGGCTCCAGAACCGGAAGTTCCTCTGCAGGCTGGGGCACGGGGTGGGCTACATGAATCTGGGTGTCTGAGTGATCCCCCCCGGCCCCCCCCCCCCAGAGCCCACTAAGTAGAGACAGTGACTGACAGTTCAGTCACATCAGTGTGTATCACCATGGAATTCAGAACACCAAGGATAGACAAGACCCTCCACGCTTTCAGAGGAGAAAACAGCTGGCTCATGAAGGATCAGGAAGCAACTGGTATCAGATCTCAATGACCAGAAGCTAGAAGACAATTAGGCGATGCCTTCGAACTTTTTCTTTTAATTTTTTAAAATGTTTTTATTTATTTTTGAGAGAAAGAGAAACCAAGCGCGAGCGGGGGAGGAGCAGAGAGCAAGGGAGACGCAGAATCCGAAGCAGGCTCCACGCTCTGAGCCGACAGCAGAGAGCCAGATGGGGGGCTCAAACTCGTGAACCACGAGATCATGACCGGAGCCAAAGTCGACGCTTAACCGACTGAGCCACCCAGGTGCCCCACCAAACTTCTGATATAAAATTAGGTTCAACGTAATTAGGTTCCAAGCTCGCCCAAACTCCAAATTGACCTGAGGTTAGAATAAAGACATCGGGAGACAGACAAGGCTCCCCGCCCCCACCCTAAATTCACCTCTAATGTACTCTTTCTCACGAAGCTGTTGGAGGATGTGCTCCCTCAAAATGAGGGAGTGAAAAAACACCTCCTGGGGAACAGTGGCTTCAGTGATCAGACCCCAGGGAGATGGCCAAGGTAATCCCGGGATAAGTGCGGGACGACAGAGCCAGACAAACAACAGACCGGGCAAAAAGAGGGAGCGACAAGGGGGATAAAAGGAACTAACTTCATACTGAGAGTTTCTGTCACAAAAACTAGGGCAGAATTCACTGCGAGAACACGGAAGGTAAGCCAGTGAATAACCGGTGTTACTACAGGGCCTAGGGGAAATACAAACAGCAATAAAAAACCGCAGAGGACTGGGGCGCCTGGGTGGTTCAGTCAGTTAAGCATCTGACTTCGGCTCAGGGCATGATCACAAGGTTCGCAGGTTCGAGCCCCACACTGGGCTCTGTGCTGACAGCTCAGAGCCTGGAGGCTGCTTCGGATTCTGTGTCTCCTTCTCCCTCTGTCGCTGCCCCACTCACGTTCTCGCTCGCTCTCTGTCTCTCAAAGGTGAATAAATGCTAAAAAAAAAAAATAATAAATAAACAAAAACAAAGCCCACCGGAGAGGATCTACATAAGAGACACAAAAGCCAACGTCCAGACAAACACTTGCACACAAATGTTCATAGCAGCTTCATTTATAACAGTTGAAAAGTGGAAACATCCTAAATGTCCGTCAACCGATGAATGGATAAATAACCCGCGATGTAGCCACACAAGGGAACGCTCTGCTGCAACACAGGAGGCCACATATCCCATTTCTGCCAAGTGTTCAGAATAGGCCCGTCAACAAGGACAGAAAGTAAATTAGCTCACTGCAAAGTTTCTTGAACCTTCTCCAAAGAAAACAGCTGCCTCTACTTGCCATCATCTACTCACTCCCGACCTCTTTCTGGCTTATCTCGACTCGGACCCCTTCACCTGACGGCTCTGTCAAAGGCCGACCTCCTACCCTCCTCCTTTCGTGGCCTTGTCATCCCTGCTGTCCTCTGCACCCACTATCCACTCCTTGAAAAGTTCACCCTCCTTCAGTTTCCTATTACACTTTCCTCACCTGATTTGACTTCCCAGTTCTATCTTCTCTCACCTCTAGCCTCAACTCCACAGTGACTGTTCTTCAACCTCCGTCCCAGGTTTGACCTTTGCCTGAGTAACTGGCCTGATTTCCTGGTGGAAGGACCCCCCCACCCAGCACCTCAACTGCTCTGCATTTAAGACAAACGTTTATCATCTCCCCAAATCAGCTCCTCCCGCTTCTCCTTCTGCACTCTCCCAGGGCCCAAGGATCAAAGCCCTGATGGGATCACAGAATTTCACATCTACTCTGCCTTCAGGGCAAGGTCTTCACTGAGGCCCCCGCCTGTTAAGTGCACCATCTTGCACGAGGGCCACTTCCTGTCCCCACCCCATCACCCTCTTAGTATTGTCACCTCACACCCGGATACACTGGGCTCCCTGACTCCAATCCTTCTTGCCCATCACCACAGTTGAATTCTCCTAAAACCCGTGACTGATGCGTCATTTCCCTAGTTGAAAATCCTCAGCAGGTCCCTCTCCACATTCCACAAAATATGCACATCAGATAGGAAGACATCCCCCCACCCCAGTTTGGCTCCAACTCACCTGTCAGACCTTATCTTCTACCGTTGCCTGACATACACCACGTGGGCCCAAGAACTCACTAGTAATCTTTGAACTCTAAAGGAGCTCGATCCTCTTTGGCCATGTGCTTGTCATGATTCTGCCACCCATCCTTTTGGATCTTATGGGAAGGACACCTCTGTCTGTCATGGTGCCTTTCCTGATCCCAGTGGCAAAGTATCTCCCCTCTCCATCTTTGCAGAAGACCCGTTTTATCATCGTACGTGAGGCACTTTCTCATAAGGCAGCTATCCACCATAAAAGACAGCGCCCTAGATACTCTATCATCAGAGGCCCGGAGGGTGGGACACCAGAACATCCTGCAGTAGAACGAGGCCCTGGAGACCAAGTGACATATCACACCTTGTTGGGCCTACAGTATGTTTCTTTAAAAAAAACAACCAACCACTTTGAGTCAGCATTTTAAAATGTGGACATTTCACATAGAAATCCTGACTTGGGTACCTCCTGAAAAAGAGACGGCAGATCCCTTTTCCAAGAGGCCTCTCTAGCCTAAATTAGTCTGCCCTAGTCATTCTGTATAACGTGGGCCGATATTATCTTTTTCATGTGTCCTGCCAGAAGTGTTCATTTTAAGTTATTTGTTCCTCTTGTGTTTCCTCCCTTAAGAATTTAAGTTCCCTGAGAGGGAGGAGAACGTGGATGTCTTGCTCAAAGCTATCCTCAACACTCTGTCCCTCATGGGGGTACTTAGAAGCCACTTAAGACATGTGCTGAATAAATGAATGGATGCGGCCTCCATGGACTCACATCCTTGAAGGGCACTCACAGATTATAGCCCAGATGAGGTTGCCCAGGGAGGGATCTTGCCCAACTCGTCCTCCTGGAGTCAGACATGAAATCCTCAGGTTGCAAGATGTGCAAGCTGCACCCCAGCCCCCGACACATGCACAAAGCAGATTTGTTCATGCTCATGGTCTCTTCTTCCTTACCTGACCGGCTCTAGAAACAAATGGGCAGGTTACCCCCTGATCTAACCCAACCCCAAGGGCTGTGTCCAGTACAACTTAGAATCCTGACCAGCCCAAGGTCACTAGATTCATTCAGGCATTCCACAAATACTTAGTTCTAAGTGCTAGAAATACACCATGAAGGAAAGAGAAAGACCTGGACCTCAGGGAGCTGAACTTCTGGAAGGGGAATGGAGGCGTAAGAATTCAGGAGTACTTGTAACCGCAGGCCACTGGCCTTCAGCCTGCCCAAGGCTTCTTGAGCTCCAAGACCCTGGTCAAAGGCCACCTTCTTGCAGTGCTGTTCCTGGTATGCCAGCCTTGACCAGGCTCCCTCAACGCTGACTTTCACTTATTGCTCTGAGCAACTGTAAGCTCTTCTATACTCAGCATTACACTTTTATTGGTACTCATCTTAGGCTCCATGAGGCCATAACATTCTCTTTCCTGCCTTTCATGTTCCCTACAGCTCAGCAACCACAGCTGGGACTGGAATATTTGTTGACCAACTGGAGACAGGGAGTCACTTTCCCCCAAATCCGGTATGGGGACCTGTGAAGCCACTGAACCACTGGAGTCGTTTCCAGAATGTATACTTTACTCAGAAACCTATGGGGACAAGGGTAATACGTGACCACTAGAAAACTGAACACGTTACAGATTAAGAGAAACAGGAACCAGTTATGGAAGGAGAAGGCAAAATGCACAAGAATTTTTTCATGTAAGCTGGCTGGTAGGCAGCCTTCGGCATACTTCTTCCTGGCTGGGTAACCTTGGGGAGCTCAAGGTAGTTGAGCCTGTGTCTCAGGATCTGGGAAAGGGGATGAGAGTAGAAAAAACATGTCTCTACCTGATGAAACTGTTGTTCAGGATTGAGAACATTAATGTGTAGGAGTGCTTAACACAGTGCCTGGCACATAAATGCTCAAAACATGTTAGCTGCCCTTCTTAAGTTCAAGACCGTCTCTCTCCCCTTTTGTTAATACATCTCCAGGGCTTCATGGAAAAATCTGTGGTAAGACGTAGGGCTTCCATTAAGGGTCTTAGCTCACTGTCAGGATGACCAAAAACAGAAGGCAAGGACAGGCCAAGGAGTTAAACTTTACAGAGGCAAAATGGGAAACATTCTTTTCAACGAGCCGCTGCCACCTATCTCTTCCCTTAGAAGAGAATCTTCTGCTGCCTCAGTTTCTTCATCTGTACGACAGGGATGTAGCCACTGTTTCTCCGGCAAGACTGTGGGGAAGTCCTGGACATGATTGCACTATATAAACTCAAGAAAGAGCACAATGCATTTGTGTTACTGCTTCAGACCACGGGTTCTGGACAATTTAAGGTGAGTGACCTTGGACGAGTAAACATCTGGCCTCAGTCTCCCATGGGATTGTAGTGAGGAATAAGTGAAACAATATAAAGAATTTGGGGGCTAACAAGAGGGCCCAACTCCTGAGAGTTACTATTATGGCCATTAACCTATTCATTGGACTCCTCACCCCCAAGAGTCTGGTGAAAGTCTGCTATAGTGACACCGACACTTGCCCAGGAACTGGGCTCTATACCCAGCTGGTTGACCTTGGGCAAGTAACTGACCCTCTCCAAACTCTGGGTTCCCGTGGTCACAAAATGGGAGCACTGCAGGAGAGAATCCCTGGGCTCCTACCACTTCGTCCACTCCGCTGTTAAGATCGCCGGAACAAAGGCTACCCGCTCCCCTGCCTGTCCCCGAAGGGCCACAACTCAAAATTCTTGCCGCTCAATTCCCTTTGCAGCGCGACAGCAGGAGCGCCCGGGTCTCCATCCCGGAGAGAAGCGTCCAGACTCTGCTGCCACCGCTCGCTTCATCAGCAACTTGCTCCTGCGGGCGCTCCCTGCCCAAAGTTTCCCAGAGCGCCAAGGAGACCCGGCCGCCCCGGGAGGACCAGAGACGAGAGCGCGGAGCCTGGGGACCTTGTTTCGGTAATCCCAAAGGCGCCCCCGCGCCCGGGCGGGGAGTGACAGATGCGACGCCGAGCTGCGTGCGACGGAGAGCGGGACCACGGGCGGCGCGTGTAGGCGCGCGAGGGAGGCGGCGGCCGCGCGCTCTCCTCGGGCCGCTCCCGCAGGGCGCTCGCGACGCCCCCAGCTCCGCGCCCCCGGCCCCACGCCCCCCGCTCCGCTTCCGGACACGCGGCACCGCAGAACCGAGCGGCCGGGCGGGGACGCAAACCCGCAGCGCTCCGAAGGGTTGGGTTCCGCCTGGCCGGCCGCGTGTGCCGATTCTTCCCGCGCTAGCCAGGGCTGCGGGGGGTGGGCGCACGCGCACCCGCGCGCCGCCGTAACCCCTTCCTCCCCGCGCGCCCCCGCACTCCCACCCACCCACCACTCACCGTCGATGTCCCCCAGGGTCAGCTCGTCGCCCAGCTCTGTGAGCGTCTCCATGGTCTCCAGACCTCCCAGCTCGCCGCTCTCGTCCATCGCCCGGTTCGGCGCGGAGGCCCCCCTTCCGTCCCGCTCAGGGAGACGCGGGGGCGGTGCCGCCGCCACCGCCCATGACACCCGACAGTCCCCTCCCGGTACCGCCTCACCGGCCGGTGCCAGCCGCCGCCATATTTGCGCCGCGCGGGAGGGGCGGGGCGGGATTCCCCCGCCCCAACCCGCGCCCTCCGCGGCCCCGCCTCCAGGCCGCGCGCCCCCTTGTTTGTTGTCAATGGGACCAGGCTCGTCGTGGCCAATCAGCGCTCGAAGCGGTGCGTGGGGTGATGGCGCGTCATCGATCAGCAGCTCAGATTTGCATAGCGAGGCCCCGCCCCGCAAGGGCTGGTAGCAAATGCGAAGAGAAGCCTCCAGGTCCTCAGCCCAACCTTCCTCCCTTTGTTTAAAGGCACCGCTCCGTTTTCAGGTGGGTCTGCCTCGGCAAGCTAGTCCATCCACCGGCTCGGGGTGGAAGGGTTAACACCCTCCGCCCCCGCTTGCGGGTCGCCCCCGGAGCGCGCTGTGAGCACATTACGTCATCTTCCCAGCTGCTCCCCCGCCCAGCCAGCCTAGGAGAGCGGGTAGAATCAAACCTGGCCCCCAACACTGGGGCCCGGCGGAGTCTCGATCATTCAAGTAGCGTTCCTAGCAAGCCCCTTGCAAAGGCGGAAATGGGAGACTCGGGGTGGGCAGTGAACTGTTCCGAGTGCGGAGCGCATTTTACAACCTCCGCGCCTCTGCACCCGCCGCAACCAAGCGCTTACTCCGACGGTCCACACCCTGGGTCCCTCCGAACCTCCTGCAGACTTTTAAAGTAATGCTAGAGCCCGAGACCCACCACAGGCCTCCTAAGGTGTGACCTAGGCAATGAGCGTTTTGACCGCGCCGCGGGGAGTCTGACGTGCGGCCCGCTCACAAGTTCCCACTGCTTCGAGCACCTCACGCCCCACCTTGCAGCTCGTCTCCATGTAAACAAATGTGCAGCCTAGTAGAAATTTATCCTACGGAATGAAAGTATGAGTGCTCAAAGTGCGCAAATATGTAAGTTCAAAGACGTTCACCACAAAGTTCTCCGTAACTGAGGCAAATACTGGAAAGCCCAATAAAGGACCGATTGAGTAAATTACCGCCACACAATGGAATTAAATGGTATCATTAAAGATCATGTGCATAAATGTCTATTGACAAAGACTCACAACATATTGTTAAAAAGGGAAAGTAGTTAACAGAGCTGTGGCTTTGAGGTCAAGAAGAGAGCACGCAGGCCGCGTGGAGGCAGACCAGGATGCACTAAGCAGGGTGACCTTGTGCCGACTAACTGCTCTAAGCCTGTTTTGTCATCTCTAAAATGCAGGAAAAACAGAAGATTAAATGAGCTCATTTGCACATTCACTTGACAATATTTATTGAACATTCCTGACAGGCAATTCCTGCCCTCTGAGAGCTTCCAGTCTAGTGAAGAGAACAGACATTAAACAAAAATAGAAAGCAGATAAGGTACAGGTAATCAAGGGAGAGTAATGGGTGTGATGAAACTAACAAAGGACCTAACCTAGGTGGTCAGTTAAGGGCTCTGACATTTAAGATGAAACCTAAAATTTTGAGGAATCCTGTCTGGTGTAGCCAGGGGAACAGATGATATGGACAAATGTCCTGAGGCAGGAGGGGCTGCTGGCAAGCCAGCACTTGTCATAGGCCTGGCATATAGTAAGTGGCCATACAAAGTAGCTACTGCAATTGAAAAAATAGGGATCTATGTGCTCACGTGAAGGGCAAAAGGCTAGAGGGCCCAACAGCCGAGTTGTCAGTCATGATTACGGGAGTGGTTGGACTTGGGGTGAATTTTATTTTCTTCTTGGTGTTTCAGTATTGTTTAAATTACTTCTTATAATGACCACATATAACATAAGAAAAAAGTGACTTATTTTTGGTGGAAAAAAGGACAAGAATGTTTCTTCACGGTTTACACGCAGAAGAATTTACATGCAGACTACATCTACCAGTCTCACTTTGAAACAGAAAAGCAAACCCTGGTGCCCTGCCCTGGACCAGGCATGGAGTTGGGCAGTGCCACCCTGGACTGCACCTCTCACAGGGCTCCCCGCACTGAGGGGTGACTGTCTCCTGACCTACCATAACTCAGTTTGGCCCAGTGGTCTCCCAACCCAAAGCCTGGCTAACCCCCTACAGAGGGCAACCTAAGCAGCAGGTCATGCACAGCACCTCCCACTCTGTGCTGTCCCCACAACTCCCTACTGGACTTGCCGAGAAGCTGTGGGGCCTCACAAAGTGGCCTGAGGGAGCACGGATGAAGGCTCAGTAGAAATTGCAGAAAAAAATGTGGCTGCACTGCACTGAGCCCTCTGTCCCTGTGGCCCTGGATCCCACCTGACTGAACATTGCTCCCGGGCGACGCCCGGCCCTGGCTGGGAGAACAGAGACCGGCTCTCAGGAGTGGTGCAGTCTTAGACAAGTCACTCCTCAGGACCTGTGTTCTTCATCTGGAAAGGGAGGGACCAGATGACCATGTATCCAGAGATCTACCACAGACTGGGCAACCACTACAGGTCCCAGAAGAGAACTTTGCACATGCTTTTTCACGGAGCACCTTGGGTTCCTCCCCTTTTAGGCCTCTCCGCTCACCGTGCCTTGTCACCTTCTCCCTCCTCCCCCAATCTTTCAGGATTTAGTTGTCACTTCCTGCAGTATTAGGCAAGAACATGCACCTCACAGTTTGACAGACAGGCTTGGGGCTGGGAAATTCCAAGTTTGGTTTTGGATAAGCTGAAACCTAAGGACTGAGGATTATCAGTGGCAAGAGGGCAGGGGCCATCAGCTTTGGGGTCTCAGAGGATGCAGGTGCTAAGCAGAAAAGAGCAGAGAGGAGAGACTTGGCTAAAACTCTTCATTTAAAAGGCGGATACATAAGGAGGAATCAGGAAGAGACAGAGCAGACTGAGACGGAGGGCAGAGAACCAGGGCAACACAGCAGCCCAGAAGCCAGGGAGGATCATCTCAAGGAGCTTCCAACAGCATCGCTCCGAGGGCAGGGACTGGGGACAGCAGAGGACGATGTAGGGCTTGGAGAAGGAGGGACAGTGCTGTGGACCAAGGAGATTTTGTCCGCAGGGGTCATGTGGTAATGTGTGGAGACTGCTATTAGCATCTGGTAAGCAGGAGCTAAGAATGCGGCTAAATATCCCACCACACAGGACAGCCATCCTCAGAAACACAACCAAGAATGATCTGGCCCTAAATGTAAACAGTGCCACTGCTGAGAAATCCTGCCTCAGAGGATACAGGGGAGCTAGCTCCCAGACTCCTCAGGGGTGCCTGAGATTCAACTTGGAAGCTCAGCAGACAGGAACATCCTAGACCTTTTAGGCTGAAACCACCACGGAAGACATCACTGTTGTCACCGCTGAGAACCCGTGGTGTTGGTCTGGCCACTAGAACGCCCCCACTTCCTGACCCCCTGTAACCTCTGGTCCCAGTGGCCACTGCCTCCACCAGCACAACTCCCACAGGCTGGCACGTCTGGTTGATGGCACTCTGCTCACAAGGAAGCTGGACAGACAAGTGCCCTCAGGCCTGGAGATGGGGAGGCTCTTGCCTGAAGTCAGACGGGAGGTGGAATTCCAGGAACAAGTAACAACAATCAACAAGGGCATCAAAGGGAAGGAGAGCGAGCGAGCACAGTGGTTCTCTGCCTGTCTCTTTGAAGGTGTCAGATAGGAAAACTTGGGTCCATTTGAGGATGGAGAGGAAGGAAATCAACCAAGATAAGAGGCTGGAGATGCAGAAGGAAGAGCCTAGGAGGACGGAGGTGCCAGATGGGACAGAGGTGAAGACAGGTAAGACCGGGGCCTTCTCTTGAGCTATAGGTTTGCTCGGCAAACCTGTGAGATGGCGGAAGAACTGTCGGAGAAGGGCATCAGTCACTGAGAAGCCAGGCCCCAGCCTCAGAGAAGCAGTTTAGGGCTGGGGAGGGTTCAGGCATTATCAAATTCCCTTTGCCAGTGAAGCCCCAGCACAGGGACGGGCTCAGCCGGGGTCACTCGGCAAGTCTGAGGGACTGAGACAAGACTCCGGCAAATCTGAGGGACTGAGACAAGACTCCGGTGTCTCTTGGGCCTGGTCAGTGGTGGGGGACTGGGGGATTCTGGGATGGCCATGTGTCTCTCCCCTGTTAAGGGGCAGACCTGGCTTGGCAAGGTCAAAGAGACTAAACTACAATTCCCACCAGAGCCCTTCCCTCCTCTGCCGGGAGGGGCTTTGTTAAAGGGCAGCTGCCCGTTCAGGGCCCAGTTCCCCTGCAGCTTCCCTGCTCAGCGACCGCTGGTCTCCGCTACCGGAGCCCGCAGTCTCCCCGATCCAGCCTGCGGCAGCGCTGCCTTCACAAAGCACAGCCTCCCATCAGCCCCTACCCACAGGCCAGGGACCTCCCAGAGCTGCCAGAGAGGACAAGCTGACTCCCCCCTGCACCTGCACATGGACTGTCCCCAGATGTCTGAGGACAGAGATCATGTTGCTCTAAGGTCTTTGGCTAAACACCCCCCCGGGACACCTCCTGCATGAAGGATGGTGCTGAGAAGGGGAAGAGGCGGCCTGAGTGAAGCCCCTGCTTCGCCGCCCTGCTAGGTCCTGGGCCCGCCTGAGGAGGTGGAAACATGCTCTGAGGTAGTCCCCATGTCTGTGGGGACCTCTGCTCCCCCGCCAACCCCCCACCTCCACCCCTGCCCTGTGAAAGGGCTCAGAGCGCCCAGGGAGCCTCGGTTAGCCCAGAGGGCTTGCTGGCTTCTCCTGGGTCTCTGCAGGGGGCTGGGCCCTGTGCCGAGCTGCTCAGTGCCACAGTGGGGCCGGCAGCACGCATGGTGGCACTTCCACGAGTCGCTCAGGGCCTGATTCTGCTGCCTCCTCATGAAAGGCGGCAGGCAGCTGGCCACAGGTCCTAACTCAGAGGGAGGGTCCAGCCCAGGATCCTTCCAGCCGCTCCCAGCATCTCAGTGTGGTTTGATCTGCAGCATGGCATCCTTGGCACCCACTCCGGGAAGGCCCCAGGAAGGAAATCCAGCCTTCCGTGGCCCAGTCACTTCAGTTAGGGCGCAGAGCCGGCTCCAGGGGGCTGAGCAAAGGCCGCCTCCCCTTTCACAGGGCTGGCTCTCACCGTCAGTTGATGCCTCTGCCTCCTCCTCCAGACTGGTCTCCTCCTGGCCCCTTGAGCCCGGGGCCACTCCCGGCTATAACTCAGACTGGGATCTCGAGATCCGTGGGCCTTTTCGGATCTCTTTCCGCTTCTCCTCTTTCTTCCTGCGTTTCTCTTCCTCCCTCAGGGCCTTCTGGAAAGGGTCAGTGCTGGAAATGAACTGAGAGAAAAACAGAACAGTCTGGTTTAGTCTGCAGGGAGGGAAGAGTTTGTCTGAGGCCAGACTGCTGTGGCCCTGCGGCAGCAGGAAGGTCGCCTAGACACAGGCCCTGCCCTCAGGGAGCCCGCAGACAAGGAGCCCGCTCACTGAGCTTGGGGAAAACTGCTTTAGAGAGTCCTGAAAAATAACCAGGCGCTCACCAAGCAAACAGGACGAGGAAAGAAAAGGACATTCTGGGAAGGAGGGACAGGTGCTAAGGTCTGAACTTTCCACGAGGCATTTGAGGAACCGTAAGCAGACTTCTCTCAGGGTGAGGGGGCTGAGTGCCCAAGACAAGCACAGACACCCCCCTCCCCCCGCTCCCTGCAAGGGCTACAGAGGAGAGGAGGGCAGCCAGTGAGAGCAAGAGACCGCAGGCATCCTGCTGCTTATGAACCAGCTGCAGAGAAGCCCAGGCAAGGGAGGGCATGGGAAGCAGAAGGCCGGACGTCAAGCTGGCAGACCCTGAAGAAGTGAAGGGCGAGAGCATGGTGCCCAGGTTCGTGGCTTCCACGGCACAGGGATGGTGGTGCCTGGTGAGGAGACAGGAACCCAGGGTGGCCAGGGTGGAGGAGGAGGACTTCAGTGGAGGCTTTCCTCGCCTGCCATCCCCAGGGCCTTTGCTCTTCTCCCTCTGCCCTCTCCAGACTGGCTTCTCAGAACCCAGGGCTTCTGTTAGGCATGTATGTCAGTTACCCCTCACCCCTGCATCTCCGTATCTAAATGCGACTAGGATGTCCCAAACCTGCCCCAAACTTGGCATGGCTCCATCTCCCCAAAGCCAGGTCCTCTTGCCGCGTCCCTGTCCTCATGAACAGTGGGGCCCCGCACCCCCACCTCTCTCCCTCCTTGACCACGGCCTGGCTCATTTGAACTCCTGAGTGTCTCTGAAACTCATCTACTCCTCTAGGCCTCCCCTGTGGCCACCCTCACCCTCGTCACCACCCCCGTCTCTCCCCCAAGGACTCGGAGCCCCCGCACCCACCGTGGTGCCTCTCAAGACCTCTTTACTACAGTGAGTTCTTCCCAAAATGCAAACCTGCCCCGTGCCACACTCCTGCTAAACCCTTCTACGACTGCGTCATGCTCAGGATAAAGCTCCACGCGCTCCATCCGCAGGCCCGCTCTGCCCACCTCTGCGCTCCTCCCTCACACTCCCCGTTTTGGGTCCTCGGACTCCCTGTTCCCTTCCACCCCCAGGCCTCTGCACGTGCTGTGGTCCGGGCCCAGAACGGTCTCTCCAGGCCCCGCTCAGCTGTCGCCATTCTGGGGGACCTGCGCTGACTCGCTGGTTCCTCCGTTTCCTTCTCAGCGCTCCTCCCTCGTGATCACGTGCGTCACGCCTGCCACGCCCACTGGAAAACACCCTCGATGAGGACGGGCCACTCCTGTGTAGCTCCCCGTGCCACGAGCCCCTAGCACAGGACCTGCCTGGCTTACAGAGGGCACTCGGTATGTAGTTTTTAAATGAACAACTGAATCATGTCAGAATAGGAAACACAATAATAGTACCCCCAACTCAGGTTAACTATGCTGTGGAATAGGCCCGTTTTATTTGCTCTTAGGGCAAATTTGGCAAATGTGTGATCAAGGTAGACATTGAAAACAAACTAGAAGCTCTACCTCGTGCAGAAATCTACCTGCCATGTTAGATTGAACTGTGAGAGTCTAGAAGATGGGGTGAAATCGGAGAAGTGTGGCCCAGAGAAGGCAGGTGATACGTTCAAGTCCCACAACAAGTGGGAGGCACAACTGGGACCAGCCCCTGGACCTCCCACCTCCCGGCCCAGGGCTCCTGGGAGTTAATCCTTATCCTCTTGGGAGGAATGAGGAGCTGACCCCCCAGGTCACAGAGGACCCCACACCCTCTGGCTCTGGCTGGGGTAGAGCAAGTCAGAGGATCTGGGCCTTCCAACCCCAGCCTCACCAGGGGAGCCCGCACCTAGCTGGCTCAGAAGGGAAGAGCGGCCTCTCCCTTTCTCAGACCCCTTCCCCACTAGGCCTAACTAACGCCTACTTTGAATTCCTGACGCTCACCTCTGGCAGGCCCTTCACACTGCCCAGCAATCCACGATGTCTCCCTGGTCTGCTCCGTCAGCTGCTCTTCGAGGCACACCTTCTCGAGCCCCCCAACCCTCCCCTCCTCCCCCACAGACCGTGACCCAGCTCTCTATTTCAGAGAACAGAGGCACTTCCGAGACAATTCTGCAAGCTCTCACCTCCACACCCACCAACCCAACTGCCTCTGTGCGCACCCTGTGCTTCCAGACAGGATGGACTCTCCCCCAGGGCGCCAGATTTTCTCCCCTGCGTTCCTTCCTCAGGCTGAGGCTCCAGCAACTCCTCTGCCTCTGCACCACCGATTCTTTCTCCCTAATGGGCTGTCCCCATCAACGTGCCAACATGCCTCGTCTCTCCCATCTGACCAAAATCTCCCCTGGAATCCACACCGCTTCCAGCTGTGTTCCCATTGGACGGTCCTGTGGAAAAGGAAGCTCTTCGAAGGGAGTCTGCACTTGCTGCATTCACGTCCTTGCCTCCCCGTCTTGAAGTCCAATCTTTGTCCCCACTGCTCCACCAAAACAGCTTACATTACGATCTCTGATGGCCAGTGTCCATGTGGATACATCCAGTGGCCAGTTCTCAGGCCTCATGCTACTTGGCCTTCCAGCAGATTCTGCGAGCCGCTCACTCCCTTCGCTGCCCTTTTCTCCCAGGGTCTCTGCGAAATGATCCTCTCCTGGGTTTCCACTCTCACACTGTCATTCTGGAGCTTCTTCGCTAGTTCCTCCCTGTGCTCCCACCTCTCCCAGTAGCCACATCCCAGGACTCAGCCCCGACCACTGCTCCATCTGCCTTGCCACCCTGCCTGCCCTGGGGTGAGGGGCCACGACCGGTGCCGGGCTCTCCACACCTGCCTTCATGAGCATGACCCACATTTGCAGCCCCAGCCTCAGCCTGAAATCCGGAGTCCCATTTCCAATCACTTCCTTGACATCTTCATCCAGATGCTGCTCACCGGATCCAGAAACCAAGTCTTGATCCCTGATCCGGGCCTCAACCCGGTCCCACCCCAGTGTGCCGATTTTAGAAACTGGCAGCCCCTCCATGTGCGCAGGACAAAAGTCTTCTAGTCCTTCTTACTGCGTCCCTCTCATGCCACATCTGCTTCCTTAGCCAATCTTATTGGCTCTACCTTCTGAACAACCAGAATCTCACCGTCCTCAGTGTTGTCGGCCTGGTTTTGGTTTAAGCCACCATTAACTCCCAGGTGGACCGGCAAGGCCGCCTCCTCACCAGTGTCTTTGTTCCCAGCCGGGTCCCCTAGACCACTCTCCACGCAACAGCCAGGCTGAGCCTTCACAGGGGAAGGTCGGAGCCCATCACCCCGTTCTCCGTGTGTCTCAGAGTAAATGCCAAAGCCTGGGGAAGACCCCCGAGGGTCTTGTGGTCTGGCCTACTCTGACTTCTCTTCTCACCGAACCCCCTAGCCACCTCCAGATATGCTTCCAACTCGAGGCCTGTGCACTTGCCGCTCCTAGCATGGAATGTTCTGCCCCAGATACATGACTCGCTCCCTCACCTTGTCCGGGTCTTTGCAGTAAGACCTTCTGCATCTGAGTCGCATGAAAGAGCAGTTGTGCCCCGCCTTATCCCTGATTCCTTAAGCACATTCCCCTGCTTTTCTCTCCAGAGACGTGTCACCACCTCCCATAGTTATATGCTTTCTATTGACTATATCCTCCAACTAGAATGGCACTCCCGGGAGAGCAGGGCTCCTCTGCTTCTCTAGCAGCCGGGATTCGGGAGATGCTCACCAAAGGATAAATAAACGCATGTGCTATGCCTCCGAGCCTCTGTGCAGGCTAGTGCCTTGGCCTAGAGGGTCTTTTCCAAGCCGGTCCACCCGGCAGCTCTTACTTAACCCAGAGCCTGCACCACCTGCCTGCTGAAGCAGGGTCAGCTTCCCTCTTAGGGGTTCCCCAGCTCATCCCACTTCCCTCCTCCACGGGTGCGGTGATCATGCTAGATCGGGACTGTTTCCCTGCCACCTTCCCCAACAGACTGTGAGCACATGAAGAGCAGGGAGAGGGCCAGCTCCCTCTGGGCAGGGCCAGTGGCCAGCACGCAGCCCGATACAAGCTGGCTCTAGTTACGGGTGCATAAGAAGTACTGATGTACAGGACGCTCACTGGCACGGAGAGTGCCTGGAGGGAGCCGAGCAAGCCTGGGCTGCTGGTGGGACGGGTCCGTGCTGGATGCTGAAAAGTGAGGAAAACCTCGAGGCCGTCCCTCGCCAATGAGAAGGAAGGAAAGCATGTTGCTGGTGTGGTTATGTCTAAGCAAAGCGCATTAGGACAAAGCCAATCTGTCACGGCGCCCATCCTCTCCGGCCCACGCTCTCACCCTCCTCCCGTGTCAGGGCCCTTCATGACCTGCAGGGCCGGGGGAGCCAGCCTCGTAGCAGTATAGCATCTCTGTGGGGGCCCCTCCCTGGGAAAGGCACTTTGCCCTGGTCTTGGGCGTCCTTGCGTCCTCATGCTGGGTAGGCCTTGCCTGTTCTTACGTTGGCCATTTATTTATCAGGGTTGCGAGTGGAGCAGGCAACCTCGAGGGATGTTATGGGACAAGGTGACCGCAACCCTCGTGGGGAAGCCCCTTACCTCCCATGCTGCTGCCTGAAGCAAAGTCACTGGTTCAAAGGGGCCCTTGATTCAGAGGTTCCCCTAATACTCAGGCCTGGCTCACTGATCGTTCACCTAAATTAAGAGCTAATGGTGCCGTGCAGAAGAGTTAACACAGCCGGCCCACCCGCTATCCTTTGAAAGGCCTGTCTCTGGGGTTGTGCCTTGGCTGGCGTCCGGGAACTGGTCCCACCACCCTAACCGATAAGAGTGACTCACTGAGCCTAAACTGCACAAACAATGTGGTTTATGCTCAACACCTTGCTTTCCTCCCGGGACCCCGGGACTCTGGTACGCCCTGGGCAGAGGGAGCTTATGCGACCAGCTCCCAGTAAGAACTCTCGGCATGGACAGCTCCTCTCAGGACAACTTTTCACATGTCACATCTTGCTGCTCTGGAAATTAAGTACGTCCTGGGTGCCTCCATCGGGAGACGACTCCTGGAGGCTTATGACTGGTTTCCCTCAAACTCCACCCCATGATTTCCTGATTTTGCTTTGTATTATTTCGCTATAATCAACTACAGCCATGAGCACAACTGTGCACTGACTCCTGTGATTCTTCCTGGCGATTCACCAAGTCCGGGGCTGCTTTTGGGAACCCCAGACACTGTTGTCTCTTGGCGGTGGCAGCCATCCAGGCCCAGTGACAACGCCAGCAAGGCCAGACAATGATCTGAATTAAAAGCCACCACCCTTGCCTAGATAATATTCCTAACACCACGCATGTTGTATTTCTAGTGACCGTTGTTAGCGTCCTAGCCGTCTATGCCAGAAGGCCGCAGACTGACAGATCAAAGACCGCCATTCCTCTTTGGGGCCATGAGGTCTGGGAACAAACTACGGTTGACAACTGAACAGTCCAGGTCACTTGTTTAGATGTCCATCGTCAGCTCCATTCTCCGATGACACCAACCAGAATCAAAACGTTGGTCAAGCCTCCACTGCCCAGTTAACGGGCTTTGCCATCTAAATACGTCACTGTGCCAGATGTGGCGATGTACTTGCCACCACGGATGGGCACAACGCAGGGAACTCTGTTTCTGGCTTGACTGCCTGGAGTCCCTTGTTGGAACGGTACGACCTGAAATCACTAAGATGATGACCATTTGGCTAAGTACGCTCCCTGCCACGTCCCCTACAGTGGCCCGTGTGGCCCAAGGTGGAAGGTATGATGGGTCTCTGAAAATGGAAAAATGGCCTTGTCCCTGACTGGAGAAAAAGTGGAATTCTAGGTCCTGGGGTGTGACACACCGATTCTGCAGCAATGATCTTTGCATCTGGGGAGGGAACACTGAACCCTCTTGGTCTCTTCAATCTAGCATCACCACTTGGCAAACAGTCCTAGGATCTGCCCAAGCCACGGGGCAGCGGCAGCTGACAATGGGATAGGCTGCTGGGTGTGTCATTCTCAGCCCTGGGAGAGGAAAACTCATAGGGACGTGGTCAGTAGTGACCTACTCTGCTGTGCCTGATGCCATCGAAAGCAGCTCCCCAAGTGACCCTGTGCAGGCCCACAGGCCCATCCAACCCGTTTTAATCTGACAGATACAAATCCATCTGCTTCTCCTGAGGCCTGAGTGGCCCTGGGTTAGGCCACATAGGGCAAGTCAGGCTGCAATGCCATGGTGACATTGCCTCCGGGGTGCAGATAAACAACACAACAAATCAAGTAATGACATATGGGAGACAGTGAGCCATGAACTCTCTCTTCACTGGGCAGGAGGGCTGCTTTGGGTCCATCTGTTCCTCCCTGTAATTATGGACAGTGACATCAAAGATCAATAGGTCCATCTAAACTCTCGTGTGGATGATCATGGGTAACAGATTGGCCTTAGACTTCTGTCTAATATAAACCATACTGGTGGGGCGCCTGGGTGGCTCAGTTGGTTAAGTGTCCGGCTTCGGCTCAGGTCATGATCTCACAGTTCGTGGGTTTGAGCCCTGCATCGGGCTCTGTGCTGACAGCTAGCTTAGAGCCTAGAGCCTGCTTCAGATCTGTGCCTCCCTCTCTCTCTGACCCTCCCCTGCTCATGCTGTCTCTCTCTCTCTCAAAAATAAATTTTTAAAAATTTAATTAAAAAAATTTTTTAAAAACGTCTGACTTCGACTCAGGTCATGAACTCGTAGTTCATAAGTTCAAGCCCCACGTCAGGCTCTGTGGGACAGCTCAGAGCCTGGAGCCTGCTTCGGATTCTGTGTTTCCCTCTCTCTCTGCCTCTCCCTTGCTCAGGCACTCTCTCTCTCTCTTCCCTGTCTCTCAAAAACTACCATTAAAACAAACCAACAAACAAGGACTCTCTTGGCCTAGCCGGCACTTATCCTAGCGGGCTGAGCCTGCAGCCCGGAGGGCTGAGATCAACACAGCAGTTGGCCTCATCCTGCTGCTCAGAGTCCTGTTGACGGCAGCAGTAATCAAATGACAATATGAGACAAACTGAACGCATTTGGTCCTAGTCTCTACCAATCAATCAGACTGAATGGCACAGTCATGTGGGAATTTAAGTTAAGCCAAGACACACAGGGTTGACGGGTACACTGTGGGGGAGGCAATCAGCCTCGGTCCTGAGCATCCCTGCACGGTCCCACCGGCTACGACAAGAAAGCAAAGCCCTGACCCCTCTGGATCTGGGCATCAATCGTCAGGACTGCCTGCAGAGCACCACCTGGGAGGCTGACAGGTGACCACCCCTTTAAAGAGAGCCCTATCACTATAGAGGCTGTGACTGTCCCAAACTCGCTACTCTTCACCTGCATCCAGAGCCACTGCGTGCACCGCATCTGCCTGGAACCCTCTGTGTTACCCGTGCGTGACTTGAGGAACACGGAAAACCCATGTGGCGAGGCCAAGTCCAGATCTTGCTTTTGCTGTAGTAAACTCCGATGCCTCTGGCCTGTCAGCATCTGTGACACAGTAGCAGGCTAAAATCCTAGATGCCCCTCACGGACCCCAACACCCCTCCCTACACCAGAGCAGAGCCTATGATTTGACAAGTCCAGTCCTCCAGGCTTTCCTGCCCCTGCTGCCCTGGCCTGCCACCTGACTCCCTCCTCCCTCCGACTCTCCGTGTCCCCGTCTGTGGGCCTACCCTGTAGCCTTCAGCCCCCAGAGCCCACCTCAGCCCCCCAGGTTGAAAGCACATGCAGGAACGTGGGACGGAAGCCTGGCTGAGTGCTCAAAGGCTCAAGGGCAGAGCAGCATGGCCTGACGTCGCCGGGCAGCCACTTGTGTGGATGCCTGCTATCCATCGGGACGGGAATGTTCACAGCTGACTGTCCTCCACAGCTGGGCTCCATACCCCGTAAAAAGACGGGGTCTGAGGCCGACACAGGGGCAGCGGCTTGTGCAAAGGCAACAATGAGTGACCAGTGGTATGTGGACCCAGACTCAAGCCATGTCTGGCTCCAAGTGAAAGCCCTCATGCTCCACCCAAGGTGTCCCACCGTCTGTATGACCTGGCTTCCCATGACCCCACAGAGGCAGAGCACACGTGGCCACAGGCCCCACAGCTTACCTCTGGGCGGTCTACTTTAAATGGGTTCTGGAAGTCAGAGTCTTTCTCACTGATCCCCAGCTCCTGGGCCATCTGCGGAAGAGGAAGAGTTAGTCATCTCCTGCCTCTCCTGACTCTTATCCGCAGCTACTCCCTCCGCAGTGGGACTCAAGCCCAAGGCTTGGGCAGACATAACACAGGTGATGACCCCTAGGGACCCAGGTCAGCACAGAACCCCTTGAGATGCAGAAACCACAGCCAAGGGCTGACATTCAGGCCTAACTGAAGGCAGATGCCAGGTTCACGGTGCACCGCCAGGCGGAGGGCTCCTGAACCTCCTCTTCCCCAGTCCTTACCAGGCTAAGGATGGGCGAGTGGGGCCCTTGGTCAAAGATGCCCGACTGGTTGCAGAAGCTGATGCCCCAGCGGATGAGAAGGTTCCAATTGGAATTGTGGTCAAAGTAGTGGTGCACGATCCTCGGGAAGCGCAGCACCACGTCACCGAAGAAGGCCGTGTTCTCCACTACTTGGGAGAAAGCTGGCGAGAGGAGCCTGATGAGTGGACGCGGCAGATGCCCTTCTCCTGCCCCCCGGCCAGCCCCAGCCACCCGTCAGAGAATGTAAGCCCACTAAGCCTGCTCATCAGAGAAGGGTCTGTGCCCACTATCCTTGGGTGCTGACCACATGTGCAGTGTGTGCTAAGGGCCTTATGTCCCCCAGGTCACTGAATCCTCAAAGCCACCTTTAGTAGGAGATGTGGCTACCGTACCCATTTTACAGATGGAAAACAGAGGCTCAGGTTATATGTCATAGCTTAGAGACCTCGTTTGTTTTAAGGACCAAAGAGGTGGGTACCATTTTGCACGTGAAAACATGCATTGCATGAGGCTTGGCTGGGCTGGACTTCCCCAACTTGGCCTCCAAACATCCAGAGCCAGGCCCCAGTGTTAACACAACGGCAGCCTATGTGGGGAGCCAAGTTTGTTAGGATGACCAGAGAACACATTAGGGTTTGATTTGTTTTTTTTTAGTATCTTTCCAATTTTATTTTAAATATCTTTTTTGTTTGTTTGTTTGTTTAGAGAGAGCATGCGCAAGCTCTCTCTAAGGGCACGGGCAGACAAGGGGAGAGGGGATAAGGGGAGAGGGAGAGAAAGCGGGGAGAGAGGAAAAGTGGGGGAGGAGAGAGAGGGAGAAAGGTGGGGGGGAGGAGGAAGAGGAGGAGGAGGAGGAGGAGGGGGCAGAGAGAGAGAGAGAGAGAGAGAGAGAGAGAGAGAGAATCTTAAGCATGCCCATCGCAGAGCCTGACATGGACTCAATATCACAAACCTGGGATCATGACCTGAACCAAAATCAAGAGTTAGATTCTCAGGGCGCCTGGGTGGCTCAGTCAGTTACACGTCCGGCTTCGGCTCAGGTCATGATCTCACAGTTCATCGGTTTGAGCCCCGCATTGGGCTCTGTGCTGACAGCTCAGAGCCTGGAGCCTGCTTCAGATTCTGTATCTCCCTCTCTCTCTGCCCCTCCCCTGCTTGCGCTGTCTCTCCCTGTCTCTCAAAAAAAAATTTTTTTTAAATAAGAAGAAGAAAAAAAAAAAGAGTTGGATTCTCAACTGACTGAGCCACTCAGGTG
Organism: Helogale parvula; assembly: GCA_004023845.1. Lineage (NCBI taxonomy): Eukaryota > Metazoa > Chordata > Mammalia > Carnivora > Herpestidae > Helogale > Helogale parvula. The sequence continues at coordinate 26,007 of PJEM01004422.1, read as the reverse complement.
CCCTCCAATTTTATTTTAAAGGCTTCTTTGGTGCAGCCGCTCTGGAAAACAGCGTGGAGGTGCCTCAAAAAACTATTGATAGAACTCCCCTATGACCCAGCAATAGCACTGCTGGGGATTCACCCAGGGGATCCAGAAGTGCTGATGCATAGGCGCACATGTACCCCAATGTTCATAGCGGCACTTTCTACAATAGCCAGATCATGGAAAGAGCCTAAATGTCCATCAACTAATGAGTGGATCAAGAAGATGTGGTATATATACACAATGGAGTACTACATGGCAATGAGGAAGAATGAAATCTGGCCATTTGTAGCAAAGTGGATGGACCTCAAGGGTGTTATGCTAAGCGAAATAAGTCAGGCAGAGAAGGACAGATGCCATATGTTTGCACTCATAGGTCTAACAGGAGAGACCTGGCAGGGGACCATGGAGAGAGGAAGGGGGAAAGAGAGCGGGGGAGAGTGAGGGACCCAGATCAAGGGAGACTACTGAATACTGAAAATGAACAATGGACTGAAGGGGGAGGGGAAGGTAGGGGGGCGATGGTCATGGTGGGGGGCACTTGTGGGGAGAAGCACTGGGTGTTATATGGAAACCAATTTGACAATAAACTATATAAAAAAAATAATAAATATAAATAAATAAATAAATAAAGGCTTCTTTGGGGCGCCTGGGTGGCTCAGTCGGCTGAGCATCCGACTTTGGCTCAGGTCATGATCTCACAGTTCATGGGTTTGAGCCCTGCTTCAGGCTCTGTGCTGACCACTAGCTCAGAGCCTAGAGCCTACTTCAGATTCTGTGTCTCTTTCTCTCTCTGCCCCTCCCCTGCTCACACTCTGGATCTCTCAAAAATAAAAAATAAATAAAAATGTAAAAAATAAAAGCTTCTCAAGATCTTATATTAAAATAACTTTAGATTTCCATCATTCATCATAAAACTCTTTCACTCCGCTTCCTCTAATGTTATTGTCTTACATAACATTTACAGTTATCTAAACAAGGAAATTAACATTAATACTAATCAATAGACCTTATCTGAATTCACTAATTTGCTCATTAATGTCCTTCCTCTGGTCAACGGGTCAGTTCAGACTAGTGTGTCCATCATGGCGGCAGGTCCCCCCAACCTAGACTGTCATGATAAATAACTCTACCCAGCCCTGCCAGAGTCCCTGTTTGAGCCACCCCTGCAGATAAGACCCAGGCACCCTCACCAGCACCGGCCAGCCCACAGAGAGAGAGAGAAGCAGATTCCTCCAAAGACATGCCAAGTTGGGTCCAAGACAAGTGGACCAGGGATCTCTGGGCCTCAGAACAATCTTGAACCTCCAAGAGCTCGGGAGTTAGCCTGGTGTACAGGTTTGCAAGAGCAAACCACTTGTCCTCTTTCATCTGGAAAATGAAGGCAACGGTGCCTTCAGAGTTAGAGTGCAGATTTGAGATGACATTTATAAAGGGCCCACCATCTGATATGTAAGTGCTACTTCCAATCCTCTCTCCGACAATATAATCTAACGTTTTATTGTTAGAATATAACCAGTTAACGGGGGGTGTGAAGGGAATTACCACTGGAGAAAGATTCTAAGAAAAGGGGATGAAGAGACACAGAAACATTCCTTCCTCTCTGATTTATCTGTTTCCCCTTGTCTCAAAAAGGATTTAAGGGATTGAGGCTTTACAACAGTAGAAAAGAGCACCCTTGACTGCCCCCACTAGCGAGTCCCTTCAATAGCTCTCGGTTTTCTCCTATAAATGGGAACAGCCCTTGCCTTCTCTACCAGAACGGTCAAGGTGACACAAAAGGCAAGGGTCCCTGAGTGGGGCTGTGGGCAGAGGCTTCTCCCTGTCCCCCTGCCCCAAGCACAGTACAGTACAAAGGAACACATCCGTGTCAGGGGCCCGAAACTGGCTCCTAAGGCTGGAAATGCCCGGAGAATTACGGATGAAGTGTCCATACACCCAAGGGGACCAGTTGGAAGGTGTCATAAGTGGGATACTTCCAGAGAAAGAAAGAGAGTGAGGAGAACAGGAGGGAAGGAGCAGCGAGAGAAGATGGAGGTGGTGGCAGGAGGAAAGGGCACGACTGGGGAGACCATACCATCCTTCAGTTTCTCGTCCTGGGGGAAGGGCCCGTCGGGGAGCACGTCGGCAGCAATGAGCACCGTCCGCGAGTCCTCCAGCACCTGGGGGAACCCCACCCAGGCTGAGTGGCTCCGCAGAGCCCTCCACAGACGGCCCGATTCGTTTAAACTCTATTTCAAATCTTTTGGGTATGTGGTCCCCCCTCACTGAACACCAGCCCCTCAGGGAACTCCTACCTATCAGGACCCAGATCGAAGGCCCGGCCCACACGCACCTTAAAGAGCCCCTTGAGCATGACGTCAAGGATCTTATACTGCTGGTGCACGTCGTTCAGCTGCGCCAGGTTCTTCAGTGCCAGCAGCTGCTCCCGCCGCTTCACCTCAAACATCTTCTTGTCTGAGCAGCGTGAGGTCAAGGGGCTGGCCTGGACACCCCAGCGGTCCCAATCCCGGGGGCCCATTCCCGAACAGCGAGTACCTGCAGGGGCCATGGATGTCCATGGCTGAGACACCCCCTGCCCCCACCCGGATGGAAGAAACAAACTGAGAAGCCGAGGCATCCTGTAACGTGTCATTTGCCCAATACACAGGGGCCTACGTCCTGTGAACACACCCCTCTGGACATGGCTCCTGCCCTCCCCACCTGTGGTCTTCCCATCACCTGCTGCAACCCTTCCCTACGCCCAGGACCTCCGCTCCTCTGCCCCTGCTGTACACGTGGCCTGGGATGCCCCCCAATCTTCTCCATGAGTCTCGATGCTTTCCCGACCCAGTTCAAACGCCACAGCGCAGTACTTCGCCTGCCCCGCTTCCCCCACGTTTCATTAAAGCGCTGACCACAGAGGACAGTGAGAGGCCTGCGAATTCCTCAAAGCCAGGGATGACTGTCCTGATTGTTCTTTGTGTCCCCAAGGTCTGGCCCAGAGGAGGGAGCGCCAGTATGCCAGGACCTGAGTCTCCACCCAGGGTCTCACCCACAAGATGCAAAGCACACGTACAATCCTCAGAGCCCTCGTGCCTCTGAGAAGTATGCCTTGCCTTCTCCATTTAACATATGCAGAAACTGAGGGTCAGGAGAGAATGGACTTGATCAAGGCTTGATTAGAGCACCTCCCCTTTTCTCCTGTTCCCACAGGCTGGGTCTGCTCCTTCGCTGGAATCCAAGGGGTTGTGGGTACAGAAGGACTTTCTTTACAGACCTCCTGAGAAACAGCTCATTAACCCCACCTCTAACCCTAAAGGATACAGATCTCCAGGCTTGGGTCCAGGGAGGTCCTCAGGGTGCCTGTAACTCCTGTCCCAGACAATAGCACCACAAAGACGAAGGGCAGGAACTGAAGAAGGTCCATATCCAAGATCCTAGAGCTAGGAAAGCAACCCAGAGAGAGGAGGTGAGATCCAGAGCTTGGTTACAGAAAATAAACAGTGCAGGTGAATAGCAGCTTCCCAAACTTGACATAGCCTCCAACTACCAAGAACCCAGCTTTGGGAAAGCCCTGGAACCCCAGCCCCCAGCCCAGCGCCTGTGACCAACCAGACACACAATAAACACTGTGGGGTGGTAGGAGGGAGGAGAAAAGAGAATATCGGCAATACAGGAATGCTTAGAGCACAGGGGTTAGTGGCTAGAGCTCTGGGCTGGAGCCCTGGCTCTGGCCTCTGTCTGTGGGCCCTGGGGCAAACTGCTTAGCCTCTCTGCACCTCGTTTCTCACGTAAAAGAGATAAGGAAGTCACCTCCTTGCTGTAGGGAGAAAGGACTGGGTGAGGCATTGTGCCTGGGGAGAAGGGGGGCTGGCCCATATCACTCCCTTTCAACATCCTGGGCCCCAGGAAGGTTATCTGGTTAAGGAAGCCCGGGCGGGGGGGGGGGGGGGGGGGGGGGGGGGGGTATGTGTGTGACGCTTCTGAGTTTCTCTTCCTTCTCCGACTTCTGTCATTAGAACAGAAGAATGGAGGGCACCTGGTTAGCTCAGTTAGTGGAGCATGCCACTCTTGATCTCAAGGTTTAAGTTTGATCCTCACCCTGGGAGTAGAGATTACTTAAAAATAAAATCTTAAAAAAAAAAAAGAACAGAAGAAGGGATGCAGGGCAGGAATGGAGGCAGCAGTCTTGGATAAGCAGGCTGCTGCTCACTCACTTTGGGACCACAGGCACCGCAAGCAACACCTGTTACTATTCGGGCACCATTCCCTAATTATTTTTTGAGTACGAAGTTCAAGGCACTGTTTTAAACCTGGAAATACATTAGTGCCTAAGACAGACAAAAATTGCTGCATTTCACAGTACTTATGTCCTTAGAAGGGGAAACAGAAAATCAATAAACTTGTAAAACAAGCACAGAAGGATGAGGGAGTCGGTGGCGTGCAATATTAAACACAGTGGTCAGAGGAGGCCTCACACTCCGATGACCGCTGATCAGTTTTACCAGTGTGGAAACCAAGGCACAGAAAAGCCAGATGACTGTCCAAAGTCACTGAGCTATTCCCAGCCTAAACCAAGAGTCTAAATGAGCACAGGCTACCTCAAAGACGCCACTGGTCTGTCAGGACGCCTGCTCCAGGGGAGAGATGCTCAGTTATTGAGAGAGCCCACAGAGGTCATTCAGAGAACCGCCCCCTCCCTACGAAGACCGGACACCTGAAGCCTTAACAATGGGAAGGAGTCGTCCAACTTCACCCAAGACCTGCCTTCCAACGCCACGCTCTAGACTCAAGGGAACCAGACCCGGACTGGGACAGAAGTTGGGGCCAGGGGGATATCAGACAGTCGGTAATAACTGAAGCGGGCGAGAACTGGGAAAGGAAAACCGAAAAAGGAGACTGGGTGGACGCGGATCCCACTTTTTCCACTGTTACTCCCACTTATGCAGCCTCTCAATCCCGCTCCCCGCACCGTGCATTCCCAGACCTCTTCCAGGCTGGGTGTGCGACTCGGTACCCGTTCTGCCAGGATGGCGTGGCGGCGGCGGGCTCACGGACCCGGCTTGCTGCCCCCAGACTTGTGGGGCTCCCAGAGGAGAGTGAGCCCTTCCAACGAGAAGCACTGGGGGGCACGAATCTCATCCTCTACACCCAACAACAGGTTTGGGGGCCCTGGGTCCCTACCTACCCCATACTCGCCCCTCGCCACCTGGAGCCTGCCCGCGCGGGACCCCTGCCCCCACCTACCAGGCCGGGAGGTGCGGGAAGTGCGGATAGGACGTCCGGGTGCAGCCCGGCTCTAGGGTCCGCCGGGTGATCAGCGAAGACGCGAAACCCTACACCAGGCGCGAGCCGCGGCTCAAGGACCACCGAACGCCGCCCCGCCCACCGCGCCACTCGCGGCCAATGAACGCGGGCCGCGACAACCGCTCCGTCGATCTCACTTCCGGCCCCGCCCCACCGGGCTGTTCCCCGCGCGGCTAGTGGGAGTCCGGTCCCGCCCGGCGTGTGCCTGGGCGCGATCGCTGGCGTTGTGTCACAGTCAAATTGGTGGCAGTTAAGTCTGTGTGGGGTCTGTGCCCGACTTAAAGGGTGCGTCAGCGGACTGAGGCCCTGACACCTGCCGGCCGGGTGACGTTCCGGGAGCCCTGACCGAAACTTCATAAGCTGATAGTGTTTTTTAAACTTTAGTTGGCAGGATCCGTTTGGTGGTTCACGACTAGCAGAGTTTGTTTTTTTTTAAACCTGTAGGGTCACCTGGCTGGCTCAGTCGGGGAGGAGCGTGGGACTCTTGATACCAGGGTTGTGAGTTCAAGCCCCATTTGGGCGTGGAGACTACAAAAATAAACTTCATGAAAGAAGAAACCTACAGTGCAGTTCATTAGGACAGAGTTCATACGAGTTTTGTGCAGGGTCCGTACAGCCAAACCCAAGGAGTAGGGGTGGACTGTCCACGTACGGGTATGCGGGTTGGGGTGGGGGAGGCTAGAGACAGGGTGGGCTGAGCTGGAAACAGGAAGCAGACACAGTGGTGGAGAGCAGATATTAAAAGAACCGCACACGTGGGTATACAAATACAAACTCTAGGGAGGGGCCCAGAAAGAAACAAGGGACCTGCTTTAGCCAGGGGAGGTCTGAGCTGGAACAGTTCGGCCGAGCTAGCAAGGCAGAGAAGGATTTGACCTGTTCAGCGTCCTTGCCTGGAAATTGGACCTCTCCCCACCTTCATGAGGTGAAGCAATGTAGCAGGATTCTCGAACAGAGAGTCGTGACCCCGAGACTTTTCTTTCCCGGAAGCAACTTTTATTCGAACAGGCACCACTCAGTTGGGTTCTTACCCAAAGAACTGAGCGGCCCACCCACATAACATGGCATCGTTTTAAAATACATTTTCTATTTCTTTGTCTCCCATATATGTTAACACACATAAACATGCAGTCTAACTAAGTTGTCAGTTTACAAGGTCATGGGAGCTGTAGGCATCTGGGCACATATCTAGGTGACCTTGAAGTCTTCTCTCCTCTTTTTCTCTCTCCTTAGGGAGAGGTCCCTACCGCATCCCCCCTTTGATGCTCAGACCCCTCTATTCTGGGTCAAAGAGCATCATCCTGGCTTAGAGGTTTGTACTTCCATAACATCATTACATGAGCAACCATTTTTCTCTCAAACATAGTCTCAGTGAGCCTGGAGACAGATCGTACAATCAAGGGAGCTAAACAAGGTAAGATCAAACATCCTCCCAGAATTAGGAGGACAATACCTATGAGGGTTTTGAATCCCCCAAAAGATGAAAACCATCCTCTAAATAACTCCCTAGGGTTCCAACTTTTCCAGGTTTGGACTGGGCCGTGAGCAACCTTTCTCATCTGATCTGTGATCTCCTCTATGACTTTTCCCTCATCATCTATCTTAGGCAGCAGTTGCTCAGGTTGAATTTCCCACAAACACCACCCTCAGAAGCAAACAGGTAATCTAAGGCCAGGCGATTTTGATAGATGGCATTGCTCATTTTGGTTTGCTGCTTAGCTAGTAAGTTAAGGGCTCTAGCAGTTTCATTGGTTATAATTTCTATAACTGCTTGCAGTCTAATTATGTGGTTTAGCATATAAATGGGGGTGCGGTAGCCCCAAGACTCATCTTCTGCCCAGGTGGCAGGGCCATAATAATGGAGTATACGATCGGGAGGCCATTCATCATCTTTCTAGTTGCCAATTTGCAAGGCACGGCGCTTTCTTTGAATTTTCCTATCTCCGTATATTTGAACTCCCAGATGTTCTCCTTCTGCAAGTGGAAGTAGGAAGAAAGATGGGCAAATAGTTCCCAGCACACATGACCCTGACCAGCCCGAAGGGACTACTGTGTAGGCTGTCCTCCCACATATCCAATATAGTCCACCTGGGGCCTGCCATTCGATGGCTGCACCTATGTTGTCCCAGGCCTCCGGGAGATAAGAGAAGTTAGACAAGGGTGAAAATTTGGCTCAGGCTGACCCAGGGACCCCCACCCTTGGGTTTCCCAGGTGGTTGAATTATAAAACCTTTGGCCCAGGCATGTTAAGTTTCCAACAGGGACCGTGAACTTTTCCCCCATCGGGCAAGACAGTTCTTCCCAACGATTGAGGTTTTGAGGAGCCAAACCCCGGTAGTAGAACTGGAGTGTTTTGTTCCATCATAGGCTCGAGGGCATCTAATTCTCTGGCCTCCCACGGCCATTGACCCCCCATGTTGGTTCCCCCACATACATAGCATGAAGAGATCTTCAGAGTCTGGGCTATAGTCTCTGCCAGGGCTGGAAACAAGTTCCTTGCTGTGACTGAAGTGGGAGGGGGACTATTTCCTCATAGAAGGAGTGAAAGACTTGGTGGCATGTGGCTGGGTGGGTGGCGATGACCCTCCTGAAATACAGCACAGTCCCTGGGTCTCTGCCTCTCCCATAAATTCGGATGCCAATTCGAATGCCCTATTGCCATTTGTAGTCTTCAGAATTAATGATAGTGAAATAAACAGGGTTACAGGCTTCTGATGGACAATCTGATGTAGCAGCCCCCTTGTGAAGGAGAGCTGTTGAGTCCCTTTTCTTCCAAGTAGCCCATGAAACAGCTCCAACTGGGACATAGAAACTCGGGTGTGTAGGCACATAAACCATTTTCCTCACACATGCATTTGTCATTGAGTCGGTATCTTCACTCCCAATCTAAGCCCCCACGTGGCATATCAAGAGTTCTCGGGCCCTCCAAGACAAGTGCCCACTTTTTCCGTATACCGGATGCTTCTGGGCCAAGACCAATAACTGCACACGCATCAAACAGTACTGTCACCAGACGCTTGGGGTTTGTGATTTGTGTCCAGCTGATCAAGGCCCCCTCTTCCTGGTAAGATCGGACTTCTAACCAATCTTCATTTGAGGAATACTGTGGGTCAGAGCAAGCGTATTGACTTCCCCAATGGCAGATGGAACAGGTGGTCTTATTGTGTATGCGTGTCCCCAGGACCTCTCCATGGCATGAGAAATGGGTATGGTACGGTAGGGTCCAGGTGACTCCTTGGCCTGACCTGGCTATGCGAATACATGGGTCACATGATGAGAGATTCAGGTCTACAAATGGAGTCCAAATTAAAAACCAATACCAACAAAACATACTACTCACAAGAGAAAAGTGAGTGCTAACAGAAACCTCTCACCACATTTCCGGCTGGCTGGGGAAACCTCCGCCAATCCAATAGCAAGAAGTAAGGCAAAGATTGCAGTAATAGTGAGAGACAAGGGGTGACAGTAAGAGGCAGGTGTAGGAAATAAGGAGTCTATTTATTGCACCGGGCTGGCGATCCCTCAAGCTTCTGCCGTGCGGAGATTAATCAGCTTCCGGAGTGACTAAAGCAGGGCTGTAATCTCCTGTTGGCGTCTCTGCTATTGCAGATCGCTTCTTCTGTATGGTCAGCTTACCCGTCATGTGTGGATCAGGAATGCGCTCCCAGTCCCAGATGCCAGCTTCACTCTGCTGTGGTGAATCCAGGGACCCACCTCGGCTACGTTTCCTGCAGCAGGGGCGGACAAAATGACAGTGAACAGGCCCCTCCAAAGGGGTTTGAGTGGTTGGATGTTCCACTTTTACCCACACAGCATCTCCTGGCTCAAAGGAGTGAGCATCTGTGGTCAGACTCACAGGCAATCGCTCTTAACCCATCGGTGTAGAGTGGCTAGAGTAGAGCCCAGGGCCTGCATTTGCTGCCTTAGGGTTAAATTGCCTATCTCATTTAAATCTCCCCTTATCCCCTTAATAATTGGGGGAGGGCGCCCATAAAGGATTTCATAAGGGAAAAGCCTCATTTGCTTATTGGGGCTGCACCTCATTCTTAACAAGGCTATTGGCAACACCTGGTCCCAGTTTACTCAGTTGTAGCTTCAAGGCTCTGTTCATTCGTCCCGCCTTTCCGGAGCTCTGGGGTCGGTGTGCTGTGTGTGTAACTTCAAGGTGATCTTTAGCCCCTTTGCCACCAGCTGTCCCACCTCAGCCACGAACGCTGGCCCGTTATCTGAACCCATAGTGATAGGGATCCCAAATCGGGGGATAATTGCCTTAAGAAGAAGTCGGGCCATGTCATGTGCCTTTTCTGTTCGGAAAGGGAAGGCTTCCACCCAGCCTGGGAAAGTACGCGCAAACCCCAACAATATTTACAGCGCAGATTTCGCATTGCTCACATACCACCCGGGCATTGCTGGAGAGCAGAGGGATGTAAAAATACCACTTAACATTGTTTCAAGGGCTGTCCGGCCAATGTGAGTTTCCTGATGGAACTGCTCGACAAAGGCTGGAGCTAAGGCCTCAGGAATTGCTACTCGGCCACCTTCAAATTTCCACCATCCACCTGGGAGGTAGTTGCCACTCTCAGTCTTAAACCAAGTACTTTCATGGTGTGAGTAATGAGGGTCCCATTCTGCCGGAGGGTTAGGGAAGAGTGCGGCAGTTAAAGCCGCTGATTTTGCTCCTTTAGAAGCTGCTAGCTTTGCCTCTCGGTCTGCCTTTCGGTTTCCCTGTGGAGCCGTGGTGTCTCCCCTTTGATGTCCCTGGAAGTGCATGACTGCCACATTTTTAGGAGCCTATACGGTGTCTAAGAGTTTAAGGATTTCCTTACCATATTTTATGTCCTTTCCTCCTGAGTTTATTAGACCCTTCTCCTTATATAAGGCCCCATGTACATGGGGAGTGGTGAAGGCAAATTTGGAGCCTGTGGCCTGTGTATATATTAACACATATCCCTGCCACCAGTTGCAGAGCTCGGGTTAAAGCAATTAGCTCTGCCTTCTGTGCCGAAGTCCCCTTCGGCAGGGGCCTGGCTTCAATGACAGAGTTCAGGGTTACCACGGAATATCCTGCAAGATGCTCTCCCCTTTCTACAAAACTGCTACCGTCAGTGAAATACTCAGCATCGGGGTCTTTGAGGGTCTGACCCCTCAAGTCTGGTTGGCTGGAGAACACCACATCCATGACTTCAATGCAGTCACAGTCTGGCTGGCCTGGCCCGACAGGCAGTAGGGTTGCAGGCTTCCGGATCCGTGCTACTTCTAGATGAATGCATGAGTTCACACCCAGCAATCCCTGATATCTGACCATCCTGGCACTGGTGAGCCAGTACTGTCCCTTGTAATCCACTAATGCCAATACCGAACGTGGCATCCAGACTGTCAATTCCTGTCCCATAGTTAACTTGTCGGCCTCAGACACTGAAGGCTGTGGCTGCTAGTGCCCGTAGGCAGGGGGGCCAGCAGAGTCAAGTTGCTTGGAGAAATATGCCACCGGGCGATTCCATGATCCCAACATCTGAGTCAGGACTCCCACTGCAATACCGGTGCGCTCATGGACGCACAGAAAGAAGGGCGTGGTCACGTCCCGGAGCCCTAAACCAGGCACATAAGTAAGGGCTGGCTTTATTTCCTCAAAGGCCTTTTGCTGTACTGACTCCCACATCAGGGGTTCCCTTTCTCCCCCCTTTGTAGCCTTATAGAGGGGTTTTGCCAGGACTGAAAAGTTAGGTATCCAGATCCTACTGAAACCTGCAGCCCGAGAATCTCTCGAACCTGGCAGTTGGGTTGTCGGGGGCTGGGCCAGCTTTCTCACTGGGCTGAGCTGACAAGCTGACACTGCCCCTGAGACAGGTGGAAGCTAAGATATTTAACCCTTTCTTGACAGATCTGGGCCTTTTTCCTTGAGACCTTGTAACCCATTTTCCACAGGAGGGTAAGGAGCTGCTGAGTCCCTTCCTTGCACCCCTCCCGGGACCTCCCAGCTAATAGCAAGTCATCCACGGACTGAAGCGGAATACAGTCATATAGATCCGCTGGTAAGGCTTTTAAGTCAGAGGCTAATGCAGTGCCAGAAATGGTTGGGGAGTTTCTAAACCCCTGAGGTAACCTAGTCCAGGTTAATTGGCCCTTGTCACCATTTTTAGGGTCCTCTCATTGGAAGGCAAAAATCAATTGGCTCTGGGGGGCAGGCAGATGCAGAAAAAGGCATTCTTGAGGTCCAAACAGATAAAGAAGGTGGCTTCAGCAGGAATGAACCCCAGGACCACTGGGTGTATGATGACAGTCACCTGGTTTACTGCTCTTAGGTCCTGAACTGGCCAGTCATCATCTGTGCCTGGGTTTTGGACAGGCAAGAGGGGTGTGTTCCAAGGTGACTGGCATGGCCTGAGGGCCCCATACTTTAAGTCTTTCCATGTGCTTTTGAATCCCGAGATGTGCCTTGCAAGGTATGAAATGCTGTCTCTGGCTGGTGGGCTCTGCCCCGGGCATTAATTCTACCACAGGGGTTATGTCTCTCGCCAGGCCTGGTGGGCTGTCTGCAGCCCACACCTCTGGGACCTTAAAGGGAAGCTCAGGCACCAGCTGCGGCTTTTCCTTGAGACTAGAGATACGCCATTCCTCCCCCTGGGGAATTGTGAGAGTCATCATCTTTGCCTCTGGTTTTCGGAGGGTCAGAGTAGCTTGTCCCTGGGAGTTGAAAGTGATCTGGGCCGCAGCTTTCCCAGGAGGTCACGGCCCATTAGAGCCACAGGGCAGTCAGAAAGTACAGGAATTCATGGATGACTTCGTGGCCACCTAAATTGCATTGACGAGGTAACAGGAAGGGATGACGTATCTGTACCTGGGCCCCCACGATGGTGGCTTGTCTCCGTGAGAGGGGTTCCATGGGTCAGGTCACTACTGAGTGTTCTGCTCCAGTATCTACCATGAAGTCAATGGGTCGGCCCGCCACCTTCATTCTGACCTTGGGCTCCCTGGGGGCTAACAAAACAGAGCCCGATCTGTCCTAGTCCTCCTCACAGTCCTCCATGGTGGCTAGTCCCACATTCTTGGGGGCCCCATGGACTGCGGGGCCAGTTGGTATCGGCTCTGGACCACGTGGCCTCTTTTTTTCTGCTTGGGGTCTTGCTGAGAATTGTCTGGTCACTGGGGGCACTCACTTTTCCAGTGGCCCGCCTGATGGCACAAAGCACACTGATTCCAGCCTAGTTTTGACCTGGGGCGAGATCCTCCTCCCCGCCGCTCCCCTTTCTGGCCTTGGCCCTTTCCCTGCAGGGCATTCTTCTGGGGGTGTCTTGACTGCTCCGCCAAGGCAGCAGCTAACACGTCTGCCTATTTCTGCATCTTTCGGCGTTCTTCCTTCGGTGCCACCTGGTCAGAGTTAACAAACACCTGGGTTGCTACTTCTAGCAACTGACTGATATTCATGCCAGTGAAGCCTAGTTTCTGCAGCTTGCGCCGAACATCTCCCTGGGCCTGACCTACACAAGCTGCATTAATCATCCACGGGTTGGTGGGTGCTTCTAGATCAAAGGGAGTGTAGAGACAAAATGCCTCACATAATCTCTCATAAAATTGGCTTGGGCTCTCCTTGGGCCCTTGGAGCACTTCTGATGTTTTACTCATATTTATGGCCTTCTCCCCCCTCCTTCTTTATGCCATTTAGAAGGGCCTCTTGATATTGCTCAATCCTCGCAAGCCCTCTGTCTATACTTAAGTCATTTGGGTCCCACTTGGGGTCCTCTCCAGGGAAATGAGCCTGAGCATAGGCCTGGGGGTCTAGTGTCCCAGCCGGGGCATTTTCTTCTAACCATTTTATGGCTGTCTGAATAATTCAGCGACACTCCTCAGTATTGAAGAAAGTCAAAAGAAGTGGGAGGCAGTCCATCCAGGTGAGTTATGGACTGCATTAAGTCATTCACAGCCTGAGGCTTCTCCGTATAGGAGGGGTGCGGTGCTTCCGATTCAGGAGATCCACAGTGGTAAAGGGCTGGTGTATGTGAGCACGCTGGCCTCCTTGGATCTGCCCTTCCTGAGCACAATAGAAGGGCCCCCTAGTTCCCCTCAGTGGCATCTGTAGGGCTCTCCACTGTGGCTGCCGGGAGGGGCTGCTGTTCAGGAGGTGTATGCGGGGTTAAGACTGGAGGTCCGGGGGAGTCAGCCACACTTGTGGAGGTCGGTGGTGCTAGGGGTGGTGAGGCCTCAGGGCTGGGGGCAGACTCCGATGAGGTTTCTGCAGTTAGGGCCGCTGGAGGCACAGGTGGCAGTGATGGGCACAGTGGGACATATGGTGGCAGGGTTTCTTCAGGTTCTCCTGACAGTATGGGGTTTTAAGTCTCTGGCCTGTATTTGGTATTTGGAGGAAGCCGTGAGGCGAGCCATCATTTCTTTACAGCTCTCTTCAATACAGACATTTAGACAAGGAGGCCGGGACAGGACCAGGTCTTGCCAACAGTCAATATGAGGAAATTGGTCAGGGTGTCCTGGGTCCCCTCCAATGACCCTGAACACTCGGCCAACTAGTTCCTTATCAAACGACCCCTCAGAGGGCCAGCCCACCCCAAACAATGGCCACTCAATTTCACAGAATGTCCGGAGCTTTTCAGGAGATAATTTTACACCATAATTTCCTGAATATCCCTTTTTGAAATTCCTCAATATACACTCTAGGGGAGTCAATTGACTCTGCTTTCCACCCATTTCTTCCCCCTAACAGACAACTTTCACGCATGAGAAGGGGAAAACAAAGGAAGGAGGGGGACTAGTTTGGAGAGGACCACACCTGCTTTGTCCTTTTCCGACCACTCTCCCCTCGGAGATATTTCAGGCGCCTCTTAGCATTGGTGGGTTCAGTTTCAATCCCTGACCCGGATCAGACTCCTGAGGAAGTCTGACGCTGCCTTAAGCCCTATGAGGTGGCCATGGAACTGCGGATCGGGACTCAACCCTCACTTCGGCCCTTGGTCTGGTTGGAACCCTCCCATTGTCTGTCTCAGTCACACATCAACACGACGCCAGCCCACCGCCTTACATCCAGCGCCGCGGAGTTGCAGCTTCGTTCCTCTTCCCTTGTGGACTTACTAGTGCAACTCTGGGAGGTGATCAGGCTCCCCTTCTGCCTCTCAAGGGCAGGTCTACCAAAACGAACCCGGGTTCTTACCAGTCAGATGGGCGGCGCACCTTAAGCTGGTTCCTGGGCCTCAGGGGTTCTATTAGCGCACATAGGGCCCTCACCCCGGCGCTCTGGGATAGGCTAGTCCCCTACGGATCAACAGGTCCACTGGCGCCAGGCAAGGTCACTTCTCCCGGCGATCCGAGGATCCGAGGCTCGTACCCTGGTGGCAAGGGAGGTGGAAATGCAGCATCTCCGAATCCCCAGCGAGCCCCCAAATAGTGTAGCAGGATTCCCTACACAGAGTCGTGACCCCGAGGCTTTTCTTTCCAGGAAGCAACTTTGATTTGTGCCAGCACCGCTCAGTTGGGTTTGTACCCAAAGAACTGAGCGGCCCACATCACATGGCATAGTTTTTTTTTAATACATTTTCTATTTCTTTGTCTCCCATATATGGTAACACACATAAACACGTAGTCTAATTGAGTTGTCTCAGTTTACAAGGTCATGGGAGCTATAGGCACCTGGGCACACATCCAGGTGACCTTGAAGTCTTCTCTCCTCTTTTTCTCTCTCCTTAGGGAGGGGTCCCTACCACGGCAGCAGGGAGAGTGCCTCTCAGAGCACTCGGATCACACTGGTACCAAACACATGGACTCTCTCTGCACTTCCAGCCCTGTGGATGGCCTGCAAGTGGTGTTTTCTGGGTACAACTGAGGCATCCAGCTGGTGCTCCTTACATGTTAGCAGAACAAATCCTGTCCCCCGTCCCTGAGGAGGCCATCCATTCCTTCCTGAAGCCACCCACTATCTGACCGGCAGAGCTATCGGCTCCAGGGGGCCAAGGTAAGTTATGAGTGAAATGTTTTTTGGAGAGCCCAAAGAGACATGTGAGTGTATCATTTTATTTCCTGGTTACATTTCAACAATAGAGTGAATGGCTACAATTGTCATCCATTTCTCCCAACAATTCTGCCCTTTCTCTTCTCCAGGTCTCAGTTCTCTCCGTTTCTGGGCCTTCAGGTCACGAGGATCAGTCTCTGATGTGGGACAGGGATACAGCCACCCCACCCAGGCAACTGGTGGCAAAATATGAGAGGAGAACAGCAGAAAGGTGGAGCCAACTGTGGGAGAACCACACTTCCAGAGCCCAAAAAGGGCAAAAACATCACACAAGAGCTCTTAAATAGTGGGCTGGATTCTAAAACTGGGCCCCAAACACCTGGGGAGGTAGTTGCTATTCAATAGGGAATATTCCATGCACAAGGAAAAGAGGAGAAAAGAGGAGAGAGAAAGAGGAGGAGAAAGAGGAGAGCCAGGGAGGTGGCCAGTGGGGGTGGGGAGGAAGTAGCACCAAACAACACACAGACTGAAGTGTCTCTGAAGCACCACAACCACCCCCAGAGAGCCTCTAGCCACTGCCCACAGCCCCAGGCTTTCTCAGGGACATGTCAGTCACCCAACAACCCCCATGTTGGGCTCAGGGAAGCACCCCTATCAATTGGGTTTGGGCAACTTTCTCCAAAGTTCTTGGGGAAGGACTAGCTCCTTCCTGAGTTTGGTGATGTGGGTCTGGAGACAAGCAGGGGTCAAATCCTGATGCTATTACTGTGTGATCCTGGGCATGTCACTTAACCCCTCTGGTCTAAGTTACAGCTATGTTAACATCCCTGGCTTCTGTGAAGATTAGACACAGTACATGTAATGTGCCTGGCCCTTGGTGGGAACTTAACAGAGTAAGCCATTGTCGTTGCCATCACTATTAACTATTCTCACCAACCCGCATGCTTTAAAGCATGGGCTGTAGACGGTGCACCCCTCTGAAGCACGATACCACAACCTCCCATAGCCTGGGTGACCTTGCCCAGGCCAACGCGTCCAGATGCAGGAAAGGATACAGCATGTCTAGGGGCGGCTGGGCTGAGGAGGTGCTGGGGGACAGGCCCTCCAAGGACACCTGCAAGGTCTGGGCCATGCTCTCATCAGCCAGGAGGCCCATGCTCTGGACCTGGAGCAAGAAGAGGGCAGGGAAAACAGGCCTTCTCAGTGCCTACCCCATCAGGCCCTCTCTACCCTCCACCCTCTGCACTCCTGACCTCCCTCCGGCTGCTGTGGCCAGAGGGCCCCTCCTCCACAAAGAAGATGGTGTGGAGGGTCTAGCCTTACAGAGGCTACATCGAATCCCCTTCCAACCCACCTGCAGGAAGAAGCCACGCAGAGCCTGGAGTGTGATGTTCGACAGGGTAGAGAGGTCAGCCAATGCTGCGCCTTGCAGAACATGACCCACCTCCTCACGAGAAAGGACACTGCTGCTCTGGAACCGCACAAACTAGACCAGGGAGAGAAGCCCCAAACCCACAGTGATTTGGGATCTCCTTCATTCACAGACATTTCCCGTGTCCCGGCTGTGACTGGCCCTGGGCTGGGTGCACAGATCTGGAGCCCACAGAACCCCCCTGCCCTCAGGAGCTCAGACTTGGTGGGCAGGGGTGACGTTGTGTCCAGGAAAGTGGAATACATGAGGCAGAATATGAAACCCTGAGAGAGCTGGCACTGCTGACCCCTTCAGTACCCTTCCCCCACCCCCTGGCCGTGCACCCCACACTCATGGTCAAAATGGACTATGGCGGTTCCCCAAACACACCACCATGTGCTCACAGCCCTGCTATTCTCACTTGGGATACTCTTCCTTCTCTCTGCCTCAGCTAAAATGTTACCTTCCTGCTGAATGTTCTTTCATTTTATTAAAGAAATATAGGCAATAACTGAGTATTTACTACATTCTTACCTCTCCCTCCCAGCTCTGGCAGAAACAATTACAGTGGGCCCTTACACAACACGAGAGTGAAATGCATGGGTCCACTTATAACACAGATTATTTTCGATAAATACTGCACTGTACTTATTATTTTATTAACATTTTCTTTTTCTAGCTTACTCTATGTTAAGAGTCACCTTAAGGTGGCGATCGAGCGGCCATTTTGCTGTAGGTCAGATAAGAACTCCATGCACCGATGACCCCACCCCTCACCTGCAGACCTGGAATGTCCGGCGCCAGTTTGAAAACAGCCAATCATGAAGCTCCAGCTTCCCATCACCCTGACAGAGGAGGCAACCTATTCTATCCCGCTACGTCCCTGAAATGCCCTTATTTGATAGTCTGCCCTCCCAAGGTCAAACCCAGAACCCCCTCACCCATAACCCCCCCCATCACCTATCAGGCGCGACTTCCCTGACTCCCCACTCCCGGGGTCATGGGACCTCGCCCGGGAATCGCAGATCCCAATAAAGGCTTTCTTGGCTCCATAACCTGGTCTCTTCCTTTCCTCCCATCTCTGCCTCCATCTATTAAATCTTACACTTTATTGTAAAAATACAGTATTTAGTACATATAACATACAAAATATGTGTTCGCTGACTTTTTTATCAGTAAGGCTTCCAGTCAACAGTGGGCTACTAGTAGTTAGTTTTGGGGGAGTCAAAGTTATATTCAAATTTCCAACTGTGTGGGGATCAGCACCCCTAACCCCCACATTATTCAAGGGTCAACTGTACTTTTCTCTGTGTTCCCACACCAACCACTGATTTATTCATTGACCTGCCTTTACTATCACCCACAGGTGCACTGCTTTGTTGTTTATTCAGTGGCCGCTTACCACCAGGCTCTTAGCACATCTACTCTGCCACTAATAACATCATGTTTTAACTATTAGTTTCCTGTCTATCTCCTTCTCTAGACTGAGAGACGCTTAAAAGGCAGAACATTTGGCTCAGTAACATCTTTGGTCCCTAGCACAGGATCTGGGTGCAGCCGGGAGGCCCTGGCCAGTGATTCATGTGCAAATGAAATTAGGAGTATCTGGGTCTTTTTGGGGTAAAAAGATGTGGGTGTCTGAGGAACTCTCTGAGCAGGCCTCTTGTAGGGTGAAGGCCCACCCAACCCCTCTATCTTCTACCCCTCTATCCGGCTCTTCAGGACCACCTAGCTCATCATATTCTTCAGACCACGAGACCATCCATTCTGTACTTACCAGGGTCAGGAGCCTCAAGATCTCAGGTCTGAGGAAGGAACTCTCTCCAGCATCCAGGAGGGTAAACAGCACAAACCGATTCCAGGGCTGGGAGACCACATGGAATGCTGCAGGAAACAGCAGTCACCCTAGGTTGTTACTGCTACTTTCCCATAGAGCTTGGAACACTGCGGAAGAGGACTTTCTATGATTGGCTCAAACAAGGGTTGCCCAGCTAGAGGCAGGGCATTGGACAAACTGACCTGAGCACAGGAAGTTTTTCCTCCTCGGGGTTCTATCCATCTATGCTACCTGGCTCAGGGAAACCACATGTCCCACTATTGTGGGAAGCAGGCAGTAGGAAGGGCTCTGCCATTTAAGAGCTTTTGACCTTGGTTGGGCAAATTTCTTGATCTCTCTGAACTACAATGTCCTCATCTGTATCATGGGCATGGCAATGCCCTTGTAGTGTTATGAAAAGAATTAAACAAAATGAGTGTGAATCAAAGAACAGAGGTTGGAAGTCTGGGACAGGAGGGTGGCAGGGGCTGGCCGCCCCTACGAGAACATCAGAGAACAGGGAGGGCTTCTACCGATGTCTGGGCTCCGGGCCTGCAGGTAGTCAAGCAAGGCTTCCAGACAGCCAACACAGGCGGAGGACAACAGAGGGTCCTTCTGCAAACAAACAAACAAAACCCCACACAAGTTCATGTCAGGTTTTGCCACCAATGTGTTTTGGTGTCAATCAAGAAAAAAACATTTGGTTTTCAGAATAACTTGGATTTCAGAATTTCAGATTTGGGATTGTAGCCCTGTAGATAATCAAGGAATGTTTGTTGGTTTCATGTCTAACCCACACACACAGGGCTTATACTGATGGTACATCTATGTTCTGCCTACATTCAAGAGGCTGTTTCAGAACAGGAGATAAGCCCTGGGTCCCAATAAGAGATTCATAGATTACAGACTCTGCAAGAACCTCACAGTTTATCTATGACAGTAAATTTCAACTTTTTTAAAGCAGAACCTTTCATCAAGCAAAATTTTATGCTCTAATAAGCATACCAAAAGATCTCTCTGCCATCAGTCATTAGGGAAATGCAAATAGGTACCACTACACACCCACCAATAGCTAAAATTATAAAGATTGATAGTATCGTGTTGGCCAGAATGTAGAGCAACTAGAACTCTCTTATAGTTCTGGCAGGAGAGTAAAATGATGCAGCTATTTTGGAAAACAATTTGATGGTTTCTTATAAAGAAAACATGTACTTACCACATGTGCGAGGCAGATTTTTCAGACTATCCCATGACCTTCGCTCCCAGAAGCTACTCCTGGGATTATGTCACATTAGATGGCAAAATGGAGACTGTCAGGGCCCAACCTAATCATACCAACCCTTGAAACACAGTATTCTCTGGCTGGCAGCAGAAGAACCAGAGAGCCTGGAGGTGTGAGAAGGACTCAGCATGCATTGCTGCTTTGAAGATAGAGGGGCCTGGTGAGAAAGAATGTGGGCCAAGAGCCGAAAGAGGCCCTTGCGGATGAAGTGGATTTCTTCCGAGATCCCCGAGATAAGCACCCAGCCTGGCCAACACCTTGATTTCAGCCTTGTGAGACTCTAAGCAAAGACCTTGCTCGAACCCACTCAGACTTCTGACATATGATAAATGGTGTGGTGTTAAGACATTAAGTTTGTGATAACTTGTTACACACATTAGAAAACAAATACGTCATCTGACCCAGCCATTCCGCTCTCTATTTCTACTTATGAGAGAAATAAATCTATATGTCCACACAAAGACTTGTACTTCTGTATTAAGAACTTTATGCATAATAGCCAAAAATCTGGAAGTCCCGAATCAGTAGGTAATGGGTAAACAACTGAGGTATGGCATGCAGTGGACTACTTACTACTCACCAGTAAAAAGAAATGAAGCACTGACACGCGACAGTATGAATGACTCTCAGAAGCAGTAAGCTAAGTGACAGGAGCTAGCCACACATGACCACATATTGTATGATTTCATTTCCAGGAATTCTAGAAATGGCTAAACTACAGTGACAGAAAGCTGATCAGTGTGTACCGAGGGACAGGGAACGGGGGAAGAGATTAACTACAAAGGGTCACAAGGGAACTTTCTAAGGTGATGGAAATGTTCTGTATCATGATTGTGGCAGTGTTTATGAAACTCTATTTTTGTCAAAACTCATTTAGTTGGACACTTAAAATCAATGAATTTTATTGCATGTAAGTTATAAAAAATGGATTTTTTAAAATGTAAAAACAGAAAGCTATGCTGTCTTCATACTGTTCTTTGGAAGGCAGCGATGTGGTGGTTAAGAGCATGGGACAACTTGGGTTTGCATCACTTGGGTTTGCATCACTTACCATCATGTGACCCTGGCTAAGGTCACTTACACTTGCTGATTGGGGATTAAAAAATTACCCAGGTTGCTGAGAGGGTTGAAGAAGAAATGGGTACAGAGTGCTCAGCCAGTGCCTGCCACAGAGTACACACTCAATACGGGGCGAGAACATCCTCATGAAATGTACAACAGGAGAAATACTCCCCCGCACCCCTCACCCCGCTTTAAAAACCCCTGGGTTTTCTCCACAGAACTCCTAAGACCTCCAAGGAATACAGCTTGAGTGTTTGAGCTATTCACTCACCTCATTTTACAGTTGAGAAAATGAGGCCCAAAGAGAAAATGCTTGACCTGAGGACACCTCAACATATCAGTAGGCGGCAGATCTAGAACCAAAGCCAAGGCCTTGTGCCCTTTCTCCTTCTCCAACCTAAAAATTAACTCTTAACCAGTGGCCATTTCCAGCCTCTTCCTAGGTCCCCAAGCCCACAGAGCCATGGGCCAGCATGCCCTGGCTTCCCCGTCTGGTGAAGAGCTATAGCCCCAGCACCACTCTCTGACCCTGTCTCCATATTACCTTAGAAACCCAGCAAAGACCACCTGGATGAGGAGCTGGGGCCACTGGGGATTAGGAAAGCCAGGTACCACCACTCTGGTAGCAATGGCCCCTGTTCACAAGATGCACTTCTTGAGGGACACTGAAAGAACATGAATTTTGTAACCAAAAGGACTTAGGTTTAAATCCTGACCTAAAAGTGTATGAACTTAGGCAAGTTACTTAACATCTCTGGGATTCTGTTTCCTTTTCTATAAAGCTGAGATGATAATTCTGCCTTATAGAGGAGTTATGATGAATAAATAACATGTCGGGGCGCTTGGGTGGCTGAGTCGATTAAGCATCCAACTTTAGTTCATATCATGATCTCACGGTTTGTGAGTTCAAGCCCCACATTGGGCTCTGTGCTGATAGCTCAGAGCCTGGAGCCTGTTTCAGATTCTGTATCTCCCTCTCTCTGCCCCTCCGCAGTTTGTGCTCTGTTTCTCTCTCTCAAAAATAAACAAACATAAAACAATTTTAAATAAATAATGTACGTCAGGTGTTTGTGCAGAATAGGCACTCAGTAAATGTCTTCTCCCTTCCGCCCCACCTCCCGCTCTCCTAGAACCTTAACTTGACATAAACCTCTGCTCTTGTAGGAATAATCCTGGAGATCAAAGCCTCACATCTCGTAAAACTAATTTTAGCTCACGATTTCCAATCTAGTAACAACATTCCTCTACTCCCACCCCAATCACAAAGCCAAGTCTAAGCACAAGGATAATTGTTTCTTCTCTGCTCAGACACACCCTTAACCCTCCCCAAATCTCCTCAGGGATGAGTAACTGGAACGGAATCCAGCGGGAGTTCTTGCTGGGTTTCTGCTTGGAGACCCCCAGCTACAAGGGGGTCTTATCCCTCCCAAGGTGGCCTGCTCTACTGTTAGACAGCCCTGGCCACAAGAAAGGGCCCCCACCTGTCGTCCTGCAGCGCCACCTGCTGGCCAAGGTCTGCATCTCCAAAGAAACCCAGAACAAACCTACTGTATGTATTTCTACTCTAGAGACATTCAGAGATTTATAGACCTGTGGCTCCTCTGAGAAGTAAAAAGGGAAGTTAGGCCTGGCTTCTCCCTATTCCAATGCCATGCAAGTCACTCCGGTAACTATAGCGCTTCTTCAGACCCTGTCCCCTCCCCCGCCCCCGCTGCTATTAACCTGCCCTCTTTCCCCCACGTGACCCAGCATGGTGAAGCCTGGACACTGCCTCCGTCCTCACTACAACCAACATTTTTCTGGGCTGTGCTCCACTCCTGAGGGAATGGAGGCTACTCTCATAGGCCCAAATTGCTTAATGCTGGAAGATTCCTTTTATTTTGCAGATAGAAAAATCAAGGATCAGTAAAAGGAATTGACTTGCTAAACTCCTTCAGAGTTAGGAGCTGGGCAGGGACTATGATCCAGATCTCTACAATTCTGGCCAGTGCACCTTCCACAGCTGCACTGAGCCACCTCGTCTCAGACAGCTGAAGATTCTGCACACTCTGCCCAGCACTCAATTGTTGGTGCTGATGTTACATGGCTGCCTTGGACCAGAGAGGCCAGGGAGGACTAGTACCCAGTGCCCAGCTTAGGTCTTACTGTCATTTTTTCCCTCTTGATACTGCTTTTTTTTTTTTTAATAACAGCTTTAATGAGATATAGTTCATAAACCATAAAATTAATCTTTTTAAGGGTAAAGATCAGGGTGCTTGGGTGCCTCAGTCAGTTAAGCATCCAACTTTGGCTTGGGTCATGATTTCGTGGTTTGTGGGTTTGAGGCCCACTTCAGGCTCCGTGCTGACAGCTCGGCGCCTGGAGCCTACTTTGGATTCTGTGTCTCCCTCTCTCTCTGCCCCTCCCCTGCTTGCTCACAGACCGTGAGATCAGGACCTGAGGCAGAACCAACAGTCAGACACTTAACTGACTGAGCCACTTAGGCACTCCTAAATCAGTAGTTCTAGTGTATTCATGGAGTTGTACAGCTATTTAATTCCAGAATATTGTCATCATCCCAAAAAGAAACCCCGTACTCATGAATAGTTCCTCCCCATTCCCTGACCTCCAACCCCGGTCCTAGGCAACCACTAATCTACTTTCTGTCTCTATGGATTTGCCTATTCTGGACATTCCATCCAAATGAAATCATGTATTATGTATTCTTTTACATCTGGCTTCCCTCACTGAGCATGTTTTCAGGGTTCACCCGCATTGTACCATGTGAGTGCTTCATTACCTTTTATGGCATATAGTATTCAACTGTGCGTGTATACAATTTGTTGGTCCATTCATCAGCTGGGGAGCATTGGGGTTGTTTGTACTTGGAACTATTATGAATAGTAGTGCTAGGAACCTGTGTGTGTCAGTTTTCGTGTAGACACACTCAATCTCCTCAGGCATACACCTGGGAGTAGCCTTGTTCGGGCATACAGAAATTCTATGTTTAGCTTTTTGAAGTACTTCCAAACTGTTTTCCAAAGTAGTTGCACCATTTTGCATCCCCACCCCAACAACGCGTAAGGGCTCCACTTACTCCACATTCTTGCCAACATTTGATATAATCTGCTTTTTTTACTTTAGTTATCTCTCAGTGGGTGTGAAATGGGCGTCGGTGTCATTTACTTGGGTCACTGCAACAAGCTCTTGCTCAACAGTCCACTTGCCTTCAGGCTTTTCCTCCCACCCTCTTCCCTACTGTGGTTGCCGGTGACCTTTCAGAAACTCAGTCTGATAGAAGCCCTTCCAGGCTCCCCACGGCACCACTTGGCCTGGCACATACGGTACTGACTAGTCTGGCCCCTGCCCAGCTCCTCAGTGTCATCTTCTGCTTCTTGCCGCCCCGCAACCCCACCTCTCCCGTGCGCGTCCATATTACCGCCTTTGCTCATGGTGTCCTCCCTGCCTGGAATGCCCTTCCATCTACCTCTCCCTAGACACTGTTCGAGGCTGAATTCAAACGTCACATTCTCTGTGAGGCCTCCTCTGACGGCCCCCTCTCCCCCAAGCAGCAAAAGTTTTTGCCTAAAAGAAAAGTATCGTTTTATGGGAGATAGAAATGCAGACCACTGACCATATAATAAAATATGATAAATACAATCCTCATTACAAGGCTGAATAAACAATTCTGGGAGCTCAGGAGAGAGAGAGAGAGAGAGAGAGAGAGAGAGAGAGAGAGAGAGAGAGAGAGACCTCTATTCTTAGATTGCTGTGGGATTAATATTTGCTGAATGTATGAATGATTGAACAAATAAAGAACTATTTTTAAACAAACCTATAAAAGAGTCTGAAGAAGGCTTAGCTCCATGTGTGAAGGAAGGACAGAGAAACAAAATGACTCTTCCATACACTTCCTTACACTGAGGGCAGTGGCAGAAAGGTCATTATGGCTGAAAGCAGAAGGCCAGGGAATTTCTCAGGAGCGTGTCAGTGAGAGAAAGGAGAAAGGGGCAACTAGGTCCTGCTCCTCAGGCAGTCACAGGGACAGTGGCTGTGAGGCTGAGCGACTCCTCGCCAACACTTTCCTACAACCAGCACCGGTCCAGGACCCTCTTCGTGAAGAATTCCTGAGTGACTCCAGGTGGTTCTTCTTCCCAGGGACTGCTGAGGACAGTCCAAAACTTCCAGAGAGACAAATACTATATTATTCTACTTACATGAGCTACCTGGAAGAATCAAGTAGTCGAATAGAAACAGAAAGCAGAAAGGTGGCTGTCAAGGGACAGGGAGAGGGGACAATGGAGAGTTACTGTTTAGTGTGGAGAGAGTTTTAGTTCAACAAGATAGATGAAAACGTTCTGGAGAGGGAAGGTGGTAGTGTTTGTACAACAGTGTAAATGTACTTACTGCCACAGAATTGTAACTTAAAAATGATCAAAATGCTTACTTTTGCGCGGAGCCCGAGAGACAGAGACTGAACACGCTCATAGTACTGTCTCTGGGGAAGAGGTAAAGAGCACTTAACTGCGCTTGGAGAAACTCACTCCGTAGATAACTGCTGGGTGGCCTAAATCCCGAACCCAGTTGGTGCAAAGGAAGGAACAGTTTCCAGCCCAGCGCCATCTTGGCAAGGAGTCGGCCACCACTGCAGTGGCGGTATCGGGGGTGCTCACCTCGACCTCGGCTTTGGGAGTGGGAGCACGCACCTCATTTCCGCGGCGCATCTCACCCCCAGCATTGGCTGCGCAAACCCTGAATCCCAGGTGCCAACAGGGGAAAAAGCCCCCACCTCTGCACGATCCCTGCAGAGAGTTGGTGGCGGTGGAGACCTGGGTGCGCCCACAGGCTGCAGGAGCTGCCAGCTCATTTCCAGCAGCCCCCAGCGCCGCCTCGGGCAACAGCTACACCCTCATTCCTCCCCCAACGCTAACGCAATCCCCGCCGGGGGTTGAGTCTGCGACGGTGCACACTGTGCACACGCACATCACCTCCTGCTGTGCATCTGGCCCCAGGCAGGGGCAGCCGAAATCCCAGCCTGAGCCAAGACAAATTGATTCCTCCCCCTAAGAAGCCAGCAACCAAAACAAAAACATCCCACCTGTGGTAGCATAAAAAGTGCATGGACTGGAACTCTGAACCCAGGCGGGCCTTGAAAATACAACTTGGCTCAACCACGGCAAAAGGAGATCGGA
>PJEM01004421.1:137168-154281 GCA_004023845.1 Helogale parvula | reverse complement strand
CCACTTTCCACAGGAATCCGGACACCATAGCTGGGCACACAGAGACCTGGGCGGCTGGGGCACAGCTGCCCACAGGATCTGGGCTGTCCAGGGCTGATCCCCAGTAGCCAGGACCTGACCTCCCCACCCCCACCCCCCCTTCCTCCCCCATAGTCCTGGGGCCATTGCCCAGGTGTGGCCTCTGCCAAGTACACCTTGGCGCCACTCTGGCCGCCACTCTGGGAGACCCCTTGGGGGCAGGCCCTGACCACTGGGAGAGGGGATGAGGAGATAGGGATATTTTAGGGAAACGAAGGAGGGAGATGGTGTGACTGGGCTGGTTCTGTCATCCCCACTGGGTGCCTGTGGTCTTTCAGGTGTTTGCGAGTTCTCCCTTCCAGCTCCCCGCCCCTGTTCCCACATTTCTGGTTAGGCTTCAGCAGTGGAAAAACGGGACGGGAGTGCTGAGGACAGACACTCAAGCCCGAGGCTGGGAGAGAAGGGGCTAGAGGCAAGCCCAAGGGTGGGGAAGGAGGGCCCATCTCCTTCGGGTGGGCCCGCGGTCCAGCCGCAAGGGGGAGCCCGACGCCAGCGCGGCTCTCACGCTCCGCCGGCGCCGCACAAGAGGGGTATTAAAGCGCAGTCTGCCGGCCGACCGCGGCGAGACTCGCGTCCGGCTGTCCGGCCCCGCTTCCTCCCTCCCCGGGGCCAGGGCTCTGCGCCGAGCGTGTATGGGGGGGGGGGGGGAGGCGCTTGGAGGCGCAGACTTGAGCAAACAAATACTTTCGGGAACACCTCCACTCTCTGGTGTGAACTCAGAGCTCTGGACGCAATGGTATCCCCACCTCCAAAGGATGGAGAAAGGAGGTGGAGGGCGGGGGGTCGGGAGAGAGGCAGGATCTGAAAGCAGGGAGAAAGGGGCCCGGGGCCCTGGACGAAGCTCGGGGTCACGGTCGGGCCCCAGCATGGTCACCAGCTGGGGGCAGAGCCCCGCCCCTCCCAGTGGAGGGCGGGGGCGCATCCCTGGGCGGGAGGGAGTTAAGCCCGGTGGCCTGGATGCTCCACGTAGAAGCTGGCTCCGGGCTGCGGGCTGCGGTCAGGGCCACCGTATAAATAGGGCGGGAGACCGAAGTGCCGAGGACTTGCCACTGTCCGCGCCCCGCCGCCGCCGCCCCCCGGCCCCCGGCCCCCGGCCCCCGGCGTCCCGGCCATGGCCCGTCCGGTGCTCTTGCTTAGCCTTGGCCTCCTGGCCGCCCTGCTGCCGACACTGGCCGCCTGCCCCCAGAACTGCCATTGCCACGGCGACCTGCAGCACGTCATCTGTGACAAGGTGGGGCTGCAGAAGATCCCCAAGGTGTCAGAGAAGACCAAGCTGCTCAACCTGCAACGAAACAACTTCCCAGTGCTGGCTGCCAACTCGTTCCGGGCCATGCCCAACCTTGTGTCGCTGCACCTGCAGCACTGCCAGATCCGAGAGGTGGCCTCCGGCGCCTTCCGGGGCCTCAAGCAGCTCATCTACCTGTACCTGTCCCACAACGACATCCGTGTGCTGCGGGCAGGCGCCTTCGACGACCTGACGGAGCTCACCTACCTCTACCTGGACCACAACAAGGTGACCGAGCTGCCCCGGGGGCTGCTCTCTCCGCTGGTCAACCTCTTCATCCTGCAGCTCAACAACAACAAGATCCGAGAGCTGCGGGCCGGCGCCTTCCAGGGTGCTAAGGACCTGCGCTGGCTCTACCTGTCAGAAAATGCGCTCACTTCACTGCAGCCCGGCGCCCTGGACGACGTGGAGAACCTGGCCAAGTTCTTCCTGGACAGGAACCAGCTGTCCAGCTACCCCTCGGCCGCCCTCAGCAAGCTGCGGGTGGTGGAGGAGCTGAAGCTGTCCCACAACCCCCTGAAGAGCATTCCTGACAATGCCTTCCAGTCGTTCGGCAGATACCTGGAGACCCTCTGGCTGGACGACACCAACCTGGAGAAGGTGAGCTGCGGGCTGCAGAGCTCTGCCTGGCTCCTTTCTGCCGCGAGGCCCAGGGATCCGGGGGCCACAGCCGGCCACTGTCCCTTCTCCCCTAAACTTGCTTCTGTCTCTCTGGCTGTCTCCAAGGTGAAGAGCTCCGTCACGTCTGTCCCTCATTTGTCACGTCCTCACCCTAAATCCTGCTCCCTGCTGCCCCTGTCTCTAGTCTCAGTCATTGCCCTCCTAGGATTGCAGACGAAGCTGGGGCTGCCCTGGCCCCACTGGTGGCCCCCTCGGGGAGGGCAAGGCCAGGGCTCCCAGACCCCCTGCTGTGGGCACACCTCTTCCTGTTGGACCTTCCATCCCTCCTCTGCTGGTTTTTTCCTGTCTCCAGTAAGCCTACCGCCCCATAAAGGAAGGTTTGTTTATTGAGAAACTTTCCACAGGCCCACAAAGAGACCCTGTTCTTGGTTGGGGGTGGGTGCGTGTGTGCAAAGGTGGGGGGCTGAGGGGGAGGGGAAAACAAGTAGCGGAGGAAGAAGACCTCCATGTCCCCCAGAGGCCCTGGCGATTGTCCCCCCCCCGCCCCCCCGCACCACCTCCCAGTTCACACCCATGCATGCTCCACTGCATTCTCAGGTCCATTTCAACGGAGGGGCCCCAGGAGCCAGGGGCTTCCCCAAGTTGCACAGATGGCACCCATGGGCTCTGTGAAGGGGCGAAGGCAAGAGCCTCACGCCACTGTCAACCTTTGGCGCACGACTCCAGGCATCTCCATACAGGGAAGGCTGGCTGTGCTGCACCGTCCCCCAGACCACTGACTGCCCTCTGTGCCCCTCACCCCAAGTCACCAGACCCATCTCTTGGCTGCATCCTTGCTCAGTCCGTCCTTCCCTGTGATACCCAGGTGGGGGGCTGCCTTGGGTGCGGGTGGACTCTCTCCTCTGGACTGGAAAATCACTCTGGTACAGGGGCCCCAGCCAGGAGGTTTGGGCGGGGCCCAAGGCAAGGTGTAGAAGGCAGTACCAGAACAGGCTGGTTACCGGGGAACTCCGCACCCCTCCCTGAGCCACAGAGATGAGAGCAGACTCCTACCTGGATGGCAGCCAACTTTGTCTGGGTGGACGCAGCCAGCCCTTCTGCAGCCCTGGCCCCTGCAGACATGAAGTCGGATTTCCCTGTGGCCTACCAGTGCCAGAGTGGCCTTTTAGTGGGTAGCAGAGCAGGGCGGCAGGGGCTGATCTGGGGCAGCGGGGGCGGGGGGGGCTGTGGACAAGCAGGACTCTGATGCCTGGGCCAAAATGTGGGCACCAATAGAATGTTTCCTCTGGAGCCGTCCAGCCTGGCCAAAGGCTCCACCAAGAACGCTCCACAAATAGCATCTGGCAAGCAGCGAGGGAGCAGTGAGGACAGAGCTCGGGGAAGTCCCGGGACCCTGGGGCTGCGGGGAGCCCGGGCCCACTGCCCATCCCACCAAACACTGACCAGCTTCACTGTGTGCCAACTCAGGCTGCCGGAGCCAAACTCTGGCTGCCGCCCCAGGCCCCATGTTTGTGCAGGGAGCTTGGTGCCAGGGAAAAAGGAGCCGGGCGTGGTCCTGCAGCTACTGTTTACTCTCTAGTGTGACCCGGGGCAAGAGACGTGACTCCCTCCCCCCACCCCCAAACCCGGCCCCATCTGCATTCTGGAAATAACGCCAGCCATCTCAAGAGGTGGTTGTATGTAGTAGATCATCTGAGACAGTTTAGTCTCACGCCGTGAGACTTCTCGAGGAGCCACCGCAGATGTCTGGGGAAGGAGCCGGCCCCCGTAGGGACCTTAGAGCTGGGAGAGGCTGGACACCGGGGGCTGAGTGTTCATTCACATCTGCTTCACTTCCCAGTTCTCGGACGGTGCCTTCCTGGGTGTGACCACGCTGAAACACATCCACCTGGAGAACAACCGCCTAAACCATCTGCCCTCCAACTTCCCCTTTGACAGCCTGGAGACCCTCACCCTCACCAACAACCCCTGGAAATGCACCTGCCAGCTCCGGGGACTTCGGAGGTGAGAACACCCCCATTGCTGCCCCCCGCAATCTGCCCTCCTGATGGAGAGGAGGCACCCTGGCCCTGCACTAAGGCATCTGGGGCGTGTGTCCTAGATCTGCTACCTAATAGTCGTCATGAAGATGACGGTTCCAGGCCATCCTAGAGACACGTGGGTCTTGGCCCCCTGACTCACTGTCCCCTCCCTGCACCCCTCCCCACACATACCCTGCCATCTCACTCAATCCCAGTGACTCTCGGTCTCTTTAGGTGGCTGGAAGCCAAGACTTCCCGCCCTGATGCCACTTGCGCCTCACCCGTCAAGTTCAAAGGCCAGCATATCCGTGACACCGATGCCTTCCGCGGCTGCAAGTTTCCCACTAAGAGGTCCAAGAAACCCGGCCGCCATTGAACAGGTGGGGGATGGGCGGGCAGATCCCCTGTTCTCCTCTCTGGAGAGTCTAGCAAGTGAGGAGGGGGTCCCAGGATACTCCGTCCCCACAGAGGGGCATGCATACTCTCCGTTTGTGCAGGGAGGAAAGGGGAGGACTGGGGCCCCCCTCTAAACGGGAAAAGGACGCTGCCTGGGACCCCCACCATTCTCTGCAAGCCTCATCTAGGCTGTCGGGCTCCTGACACCCAACCTTGCCTCACTGCAGGTCCTGACGCAGCCGGTCCTGGTGACCGGCCTCTGCCTTCAGCTGGAGAAACTACTGACCTTCCCACCTCTGACCCCCACCTTCTCCCCACAGCCTCTGCTGATGCACAGAGCTGTCCAAACCTAGACACGTCCTGGCGGGGGGCCTCGGGCACTCCAGCACGAACCCAGCTCCCCCTGACGGTGAGAGCTCCATCACGCCTGGCCCCACCACCACGGCTCCTCTCAGAGAAGCAATTGCCAAGACCCCAAGTCCTTCAGAACCAGAACAGGGGGGCCATCGGGATGGCCCCCCCTTCCCGAATCCTCCTTCCCTTTGCTCCCCTTACCTCACCATTTGGAAACAAATACCAGATCTTTGCCCCACCCCTTTCTTTCAGAAAGGGCCCAACTCCACCAGCCCCCTGCCTGCCAGGACACTCTAGTGGGACACTGGTGCTTTGCCGCGTACCCTCCCGTGCTGCCCTCCTCTTCCAGGTTTCCATAAATATAAATGTATGTATGTGTAATATTTACTCCTCTGTCACCTGTTCCTAAGACTCACCAGCTGTTGACAAGGTCAGACTGCATTTTCTCACATCTGCTTTCTGGAATGAGGGCCCACTGAGAGGGTCTTCCTTAGAGATCTGGCCTGAGCTCGTCCCTACAGATGCCAGTCTGTTCTCACTCCGGGCCTGGCCTGCCCCCTGCCCGCAGCCCCAGCCCAGCTGCCACTCACCACCAGCTCCTTCATGTTCAGCTTGTCGATGATGGATCGGATCAGCTCTGGGGGTGCGGGGGACCCAGCAATCACGCCTGAATCAGAGAGAGGACTGACACAGCTCCCTGCTTCTCCGGGCCTGGCGGACCCCCTTCACCTACAGCTCCTTCTAGAGAAGAACATTCCCCTCTCGCCCTTGACCCTGGATGTGTTCCTACACCTGGCGGTTGGCCTTGGGCTGGTGTCCAGGGACACTGGGGATTCGCCTCCCACCCCCTCACTTTTCTGCAGTGTCTTGCTGCCTCCTAAATATCTAGCTCACCAGGTCAGTGCTGGCCTCGCTACCCTTGGCCCTACCCCACCTCCAAACATGGACGAGATGTCGTAACTGGAGAAGTCTGGCTGGTTCAGAATGTCCACGAACATCGTGGGCGTGCCGTACAGGATGGAGCCTCTGTATAAGGTGGGGGGGGGGGGAGTCTCAAGATCAGGCTTGGAAGTGGAAGGAGGCTCCCTCTTTTCACCCACCCCACCCTGAACTCCCAGGAAGGGCCCAGGCTGTATATGTGGGAAACAGGAAGGAGAAGCCCTTTGGAGGCAAGAACTGGGCGTCCCCCACTACCCCTGTCTCCATTTCTTGGGGCTAAAGAGAGGCGACATCTCAGAAAGGGATCGGGGCCCAGGAGCGAGGAATGGGAGGGTCTCACCAGCCCCTGGGGGGCTGCCCACTGATGCCCACCTCTCTTTGCTGATGGCCTCCAGCGCCTTCTTGCCATCAAAGACTGGACAGGGTAGGATGAGGGTGGCGCCATGCATTATGCTCACCATTGTGCCCCCCACAGAACCCAGACAGTGGTACAGGGGGCTTGGCAGGATGATGCGCAAGTCCTCTGCCGTCTGGAAACAGAGGCAGGAAGCTGGTTCTACCCTGGAGCCAGAAGCCCCTTGCCGCCCCCCCACCCAGTTCTGCTAGCCAGTAGGGGGAGCCCAGCAAGTGCCCCTTACCCGCCCCCACCCTGCAGGGCCTGGGCTAGCCCCTCACCTTCAGGTGCAGCCGTAGCCGGTCCCCTATCATATTGGAGTTGTTGACAATGTTGTAGTGGGAGAGGGTGGCCCCCTTGGGGCTGCCTGTTGTCCCCTGATAAGACAAGCAGGTGACACTTGGCCTCCTGCTCCCCATGTCCTTCCCACCCTGGGCCACCATATGGGAGAGCACTGGCCCGGGAGTCAGGAGACGGGCACCAGTGCCCCAGATCCAGTCGTTCATTGGACGTGTGTTCACAAAGGTTTAGCACGGGCCTGCACGATGCCAGCAGTGAGGGTCCAGCAGTGTGGG
This sequence comes from Helogale parvula, assembly GCA_004023845.1. Taxonomy (NCBI): domain Eukaryota; kingdom Metazoa; phylum Chordata; class Mammalia; order Carnivora; family Herpestidae; genus Helogale; species Helogale parvula. The sequence goes on along the minus strand of PJEM01004421.1, from coordinate 147,618 downwards.
AGCTCAGGTCTCTGTTCTTAGGCCCCTCATAGAGTGGCTCAGAGAACTCTGTGGCCCACCTGTGGATCCCCTCTCTGGGCCTCAGTTTCCTTATCCACTAAACGAGGAGGCAGATCCATCACTCTGGTCTGCAGTGGCCCAGGGCACCTGCCTCCATGTGAGGATGAAGGGCCAGGGAGGGGGAGGCATGTGACAAATGACACCAGTTGGTGATGTTTCCCAAGGCAGAGAGGACAGCTAGGGCCGGCCCCCGGAGAAGGTGTCCGCACCCCAGACGTCCTGTCATCTCACTCTTGGGGAAGGGTCACAGGGGCGGGCAGGGGGTGGCAGGCCAGTCAGGGGACTTGGGGCCTGGAGACCGCGGCCCTACCGAGGTGAACTGGATGTTGATGGGGTCGTGGCAGGACAGGAACTGCTGGCTGTACCGGAGCTGGGCCAGATGCTTCTCTGTGCCCCCAGATGCCACCACCTCATCAAGGAGCAGGGTCCCCGGGAGAGGGTCATCCACTGAGATGACTGTGGTCAGGGCTGGTAGCCTGCGGGTAGGGAGGGCAGTGAGAATCAGGGGCTGAGGGAAGGCCCAGGGAGACCCCAGCCTCATCCTGGGGGGCCAGGGGGCCACATGGCGTGCCCGTCCCGGGGTGGGAGGCCCCCACCTCTGACTCTTCAAGGCCCCCGGCGGGGCCTTCTCCAACTCTGGGCAGATCTGCTTCAGGATGTTGTAGTATTTCTGGGTCTTGAATTGCTTGGGGAATGTGATGGCTTTGCAGCCTACCTGTGGAGGGGGAGCCCCCCGTCCCCTGGTCAGCAGGGAGCTCCAGGCAGGGGCTCTGGGCTCCTTCTCACTCACAGAAGTTCTTTCTCACCCACACCACTACCTCGACACACACACAGGGGCCACACAAACGCCGGCTCACACGCACAGCATCCCCGACTCACGTGTGCCCACGCCAGGACACGCCCACCAGCTCATGTGAGCGCCACGGCCCTGCCGCGCACACGTGTGCCACCTCAACACACCCACCAGCCTCGTGTCTGGCCAACCACCCTCTCCTCCCCCCGCCCCCACAGCCTCTGGGTGTCACACACCTGTGCGTGCCCTGCATGTCCCCCCATCACCCCCCGGCTGGCTGGCCAGGCCCCTCCCCCAGGAGCGGGCTCTACCTTCCTGAGGGCATACTCCAACTCCATAGCCTGGTAAGCTGGGTTCACAGACACCTAGTGGAGACAGAGAGGCTACATCAGAGAGCATCTGGGCCACACCCTGTCCCTCTCGCTGCCTCTCCACTCTCAGGTCGCACAGAAATTCTGTGCCCTACACTTCCAGGCTTCAGAAGAAAGCACTACGTGGTCTGAAACCAGTCAGGCGCTGGTTTGGTTTGAGGGCCACGGAGCAGGGGGACTCCCTGTGAATCATGCACCTCCTACCTACCCAGTTGTGCCAGGCAAGACCCTGCTCACCAGAATGATGCCCGCCTGCGCCGTGGCCAGCTGCATGAGCACCCACGCATAGGAGTTGGGTCCCCACATGCCCAGCCGGTCGCCCTTTCGGAGGCCAATACTCAGGAGCCCAGAGGCGGCTTTGTCCACCTGGTGTAAACAGAACACAAAGGGTGAGATGCGGGCGAGCAGGAAGGCGCCCTGAACCCCACCTCAGCCCTTGGCCCAGTGGTTCTCACCGGAAGCACCTGGAAACAAGGGGCAGGCAGATGCCCCAGCCTCAGTGGGTCTGGATGGGGCTTGGGGATATGTCCGGGAGGGAGTGACGCAGGTGACATCAGGCCCCTTCTGCCTCAGCCCTGCCCCCTTCTTCTGCCATCCCTTGGCATTGTCAGGCAGCCCCTCCTCACCCTGCCCAGCAGACGACTGCTGCCCTTAGAGCTCCACCCAGCCAGGACAGCCCGCGCGCCAGCACCCGCTGACATCGAGGGTTCAAGAACAGGACCCACCTTCTCCTTGAGCTCGGCAAAGGTCAACCTGACATTCTCCTGGGGCACGACCAAGGCCTCCCGGTTGGGGACCCTCTGCGCTATGGCTTCCAGACACTGCCCCACAGTCTTGTTGATAAGACGCTGTTTTGTGTGGCCCTGGATGTAGCTGAGACCCCCAACGGGCAGTGGGACAGTGCGATCTGTGTCTCCAGAGCTGCAGGGAGAGAAGCGAGGGCTCCGCTGTGCCAGGCCAGGCTGCTCTGGCACAGGGGTTGGCACACCTGGCTGGGCGGTGAGCTGCCCACAGCATGGGCACATGCCTGACCTTGCCCCATCCCCAGGAACCACGACCCAGCAGAGAGGCTCAGTTACTCTGTAACTCTAAGGCTGTGCTCAAAAAAAGTCTGCTGGGTGCCCGGGTGGTTGGTTCAATGACCAACTCTTGGTTTCGGCTCAGGTCATGATCTCACGGTTCATGGGTTCAAACTGCTTGTGTTCTCTCTCTCTCAAAATAAATACACTTTAAAAATCTATTAATTATTTTTAACATCAAACCAAAAAAAGGCGCCCAGAGGTAAAAGTATCACATGGTCAGCTTAGGTCAGCACGTCATCACCTGCCCCTCTGGATGATAGCAGCCAGGCCCCAGCCAAGGCCTCGGTGGGAATGTAACAGGTCTCAGACCCTGTTCCTATCAGAGAGGGTGCGGGGTGGGGCCTGAGAGTCAACGTCGACAATTGGTGCTAAAAAGAACATGTGTCTCTTCTGCTGATTGACTGCTTGGGTCCTGTAGGGGAGAGTCTGTGGGAAGGACACGGGTATGCAGGGCAGAGGGGAGCTGCACTGGGTTTCCCCATAAATAGGAGAGGGGCTGCTGCCATCTCGCAGGAGGGTGGGTCGTGAGGCAGGTGGATGGGGGAAGCTGCAGGGACCCAGCTCCATGGGGAGCAAGAGAGCACCAGGCTGGGATCAGGGGTCCGAGGGCTTGTCCCCGGGTATGCCACTGGCTGGGCGGGCAGCTGCCACAGACACCTGTGGTGTCCTCTGTCCCCTCCATGGAGCATCTCTGCTTTTAGATACTGGGAGAGTTCCCTGGGATCGTGTCTGCTCAGGCTCTTTAGTTCTCTCCCGTTCTGCAGCTGGACAGAGCTGGGAGGCATCTGTCCCTTCTCAGACGTCCTGGTAGGTACAGCGCTTGTTGTCTTGGCTTTGACGTCAATAAAACCCTCTATGCCAGCTTCTCTTCCTGCCTCTTTCTCCTCACTCCTGCGTCCTAGCATTACAAAGCACCCGCAAGCCTTGTTCTCAGAGGCATCAAGTAAAGACACAGTGTTTCTCCTCTCTGGGCCTCAGTTTCCCCACCTAAGAGGAGTTTGAGGACTGGATCGGTGGTTATATTCTCAATTGGAAGGGGATATTATCTAAATGACTTGGTTAATCTTATCAAAGGATGGTGGCGAGCCACCCAGGCCAGCTGGTTCCCGCAGGTGCACCGGGGGCAGAAAATAGCGCCCACAGCAGGGTTGTAAGGTCCTGTGAGGCCCTCTACCTTACTATCCACAGGTTGACAAACCTAAAAAACTGGTGAGCGGGCTCCCAGTGGTCATGGTGACACCTCTCAAAAGGCCATTTTTACACACCCCAAATCCCTAGCCCACAGGCAAGCAAGCATTTTTGCCCATGGGGAAACAAGTATGCCTTTTTCGCTTTGGGTTTGCCAAAGATGTGGAGAAACTGCTTAAGAAGAAAATGAACACAGGGTGAAGGAGAGAGGGATACACAGAGACAGGGACAGAGAGACACCGTAACAAACTTGAGGTTCTGATTCCCTAGGTCCAGCCACAGGTCAAAAGCCAATACATTTCTTCTTTAAATTTAAGCCAGTTTTTTTTGGGGGGGGGAGCAGGGGAATGCCAAATTCCACCTGTAACAAAAAGGAAGTTGGAGGACATCATGCTAAGTGAAATAAGCCACACACAGACAGACAAATACTGCGTGATCTCACTTATACCTGGACTCTAATAAATGCGCAAACAAACCAAAATAAATGTAAGCCGGTTTGAGGTGCGTTTCTGTTGGTTATCACGGATACATCCTAACACACCTACAGTTTTCGCGTTTAGTCGAAGGCCTGGCAGGCGGCCTCCCACAGCCCAGATTTGGGGTCAGGAGGGGCCAGGGAGAGCTCTCAGGCACTTTAAAGCCTCTGTTGTCAATGAGGATGACAACAGGTTTCCTCCTTTCTTCATAGGTGACCACTGTCCTTGGTTCGGATCCTAGGTTTCTATTCATTCAACCATAGATATAAGAGCAGAGTGGCCTCCTGGAAATTCTAGTTGGCAAATCAACCCGTTGGTTTGTGTGCAACCCCCTCCCACACACAACCAGAAAACAGGGGTGCCTGGGTGACTCAGTTGGTTAAGCATCTGACTTCAGCCCCAGTCACGATCTTGCGGTTTGTGCGTTCTAGCCCCGTGTCAGACTCTGTGCTAACAGCTCAGAGCCTGGAGCCTGTTCTGATTCTGTGTCTCCCTCTCTCTCTGCCCTCCCTTGCTCACACTCTGCCTCTCACTCTCTCTCTCAAAAATAAACATTAAAAAAAATGGAAAACAAATGAGAAAAATCTATTTCAGTTGTCACACACGTTCTATCCCTTATCTTCACAGAAGCGCTGATAGGTGCTGTCGTAAAGTCCCCCAGTAGGTCCTCATCCTTAAGACACTACCCTAGGGGTGTCTAGTTGGCCATGGCCATGTGGAATAGAGACCACATTCCCAAGCTTCCCCTACAGGTGGTCTGGCCCAAAGGTGAAAGAGTGGCCCATGTGATTTAAAGAGAGGTAGGTACTGGGTGCAACTTCCCTTAAAGGGGCATCTTCTCTTTTCCTTTCCCACTGTCTGGAGTGCCATCAGTGTCGGAAAGGGAATGGCAGAGCCAAAGAGGCTAGAGCCTTGACATCAGGGTGCACTGTGCCGCCGAGCCACCACCTGGTGGCGGCCATGCAAGATGCAGAAAAAGAATCTCCCATCTCCTCAGAGCCAAGGTGAGAGTGGGTGTCTCTGACACTCACTAAGCAAATCCTAAAGGGTACAGGTGAGAAACATGAACGGCCATCCTATATAGGTAAAGCGAGCAGCGTGCACAGAGCCCAAGTGGCCTGCTTGGCTGGTAAGTAGCTGAGTCTGCAGCGGAGAAGCCACTGAAGCTGCCCCCATGTACACAAATCCGGGGGAAAGGAGTGGGTGGGCAGTTTGTGCAGGTAGGCTTTGCATGCCCCCCCCCCCCCACTGTCTCATCTCCATTTTGCTTTTTCCACAACTGTTTACTCATTGAATTCCAGAAACTGGGACTGGAGCAGGGCAGGACGGAGGTGGAAACAGGCGGCAGTTTGCTCATAAAGGTAAGAACCACCCATTGTTTCGAAATTACAAGTGCAAACAGAATTGATTCTACTATTCGCCTTCCTTGAACACACCCCAAAGGCCTTGGGCAAAAAGAGGCAGCCACTTCTTTTCCTATTATTCTTTTTCTCTTTGAGTAGGGTCCACACCCAGTGCGGAGACCAGCACAGGTCTTGAACTCACAACCCTGAGATCAAGACCTGAGCGGAGATCAAGAGTAGGGCACAAAACCAACTGAGCCTTTTAGGCAATTCTTCTTTTTCTGTTCTTCTTCTTTTTTGTTTAATGTTTATTTATTCTTGAGAGACAGACAGATAGACAGAGCATGAGTGGGAAGGGGCAGAGGGAGAGAGGGACACAGAATTTGAAGCAGGCTCCAAGCTCAGAGCTGTCAGCACAGGGCTTGACACAGGGTTCGAACTTACAAACCATGAGAATGTGACCTAAGCCGAAGTTGAACGCTTAACCGACTGAGCCAACCAGGTGCCCTTTTCTTTTTCTGTTCTTCTTCTTTTTAATGTTTATTTTTTGAGAGAGAGAGAAAGAGAGAGAGAGAGAGGGAGACAGAGCGTGAGCAGGGGTGGGGCAGAGAGAGAGGGGGACACAGAATCTGAAGCAGGCTCCAGGCTCTGGGCTGTCAGCACTGAGCCTGAGGTGGGGCTCCAACCCATGAACTGGGAGATCAGCCGAAGTTGGACACTCAACTGACTAAGCCACCCAGGTGCCTCTCTTTTTCCATTTTTAAACACAGTGGTAGACATTCCATCCAAACCTGAAAAAGACAATAGAGATTTGGTTTGAGGAAAAGTTGTAGGTTTTGTTTGTTATTATTATTGTTTTTTAACATTTTAATTTATTTTTTAAGAGAGAGACAGAGTGCAAGCAGGGGAGGGGTAGAGACAGAGTGAGACACAGAATCCAAAGCAGGCTCCAGGCTCTGAGCTGTCAGTGCAGAGCTGGACTGCGGGGTTTGAACCCACAAACTGTGAGATCATGACCTGAGCCACCAGATGCTTAACTGACTGAGCCACCCAGGAACCTCAGTTATTACTATTTTAAACACTGGGTGGGAAGCTTAGTGAGTCATAGGGGGAGAGCCAGCAGTTCCTGTGGCTTCCAACTCAAAGAACTTAAGTCCAGTAGTCTACCCCCCACCCCCAACTGCAGTGACCCATGGCTAAGCAGAGGACCCTCCTTCTGACATATTGTCAGAAGGTCCCTAGTAGTGTCCCATGCTTACGTCACTCACCTCACTTCAACCTATCACGTAGGCATGTTATCATCTCCCGTCATCACAAGAATGGTGGGCCCAGTACAGGGAGGTATTTTAAGAGAGAGAGAGACCATCCACACAATTTTTATTACAGTATATGTTATAATTGTTCTCTTTTATTATTGATGATCTCTTACATGACTAACTTATAAATTAAACCTTACCATAGGTATGTCTGCATAGGAAAACACTTTGTATATGTAGGTGTTTGTACTAGCTGTGGTTTTAGGTATCCACTGAGGGTCTTGGAGCATATCCCCCTTGGATAAGGAGACACTACTGTAAATATTTAGTGAGGCTTTCAGCTACTTGGATTGGGCGTCATAAAACATATAAATTAGCCAGGTGGGAGCCATGAAAAACTGAAGACAAAGCCCCACCTAAAGGTGCCCTTGGAGAGTTGACACTTGAGAATTCAGGTAAGAAGTCAGGAAATGAGGATTTTTCTTTAAAAAATTTTTCTTAGTGTTTATTTTTGAGAGAGAGAGAGAGAGAGACAGAGTGTGAGCAGAGGAGGGACAGAGAGAAAAGGAGACACAGAATCTGAAACACGCTCCAGGCTCTGAGCTGTCAGCACAGAGCCTGACATGGGGCTCGAACTCATGAATCGTCAGATCATGACCTGAGCTGAAGTAGGACGTTGAACTGACTGAGTCACCCAGGCGCCCTGAGGATTTTTCTTTTAAAGAATTCTCTTGACCTTTTATTGTTGGCAACTAATGTGTTCACTGTTTTATCCCCAAGCGCCTCCCAGTGCCTGCAACATAAGAGGTGTTCAACGGAATGACCAAATGAGTAAATTATAAGTGACACTCATAACAGCCCAATGGAAAAAATGAGTGAAGGACTTGAATGGACGTTTTTCCAAAGAAGATATTTGGTCAACAAGCACGTGAAATGCAAAAGAAAGCCATGGGGAGCTACCGCATTACATGCACTAGGGAAGGAAGATTCAAAAACTACAACAACAGCAACAAAATGACAAGTGGTGGTGAGTCTGTGGAGACACTGGAAGCCTTGTGCGTGGCTGGTGGAGATGTAAATTTTTTTAATGTTTTTTAAATTTATTTTTGATACAGAGAGAGACAGAGCATGAGGGGGGAGGGACAGAAGAGAGAAGGAGACACAGAACTGAAAGCAGGCTCCAGGCTCTGAGCTAGCTGTCAGCACAGAGCCTGACGCGGGGCTCGAACCCACAAATGTGAGATTTGACCTGAGTTGAAGTCGAAGGCCCAACCGACTGAGCCACCCATGCGCCCTGTGGCTGGTGGAAGTATAAAATGGTGCAGCCAAGGTGCAAACCAGTTTGGTGCTTCCCCCAAAAGTTAAACGCAGCGTTAGCATATGACCCAGCAATCCCACTCCTGGGTATCTACCCAAAAGAATTAAAAACAGGGACTCCAACAAAGACTTGTACATAAATGTTTATAGCAGCACTATTCACAATAGCCTAGGATGAAAACAACCCATTGATTCTAGCATTGGGATGCATGGGTAAACGAAACGTGGACTATCCATACAATTGAATATTATTTGGCCATAAAAAGGAAACGTATTGTATCCGCTACAACGTGGATGAACATTGAAAATATCACATAGTAAGCAAAAAAGGCCGGATACAGGAAGCCACATATTGCACAAGTCTGTCCCTATGAGATGTTGAGGGTAGCCAAATCTATATAGACAGAAGGTAGATTCTCAGTGGCTGCTTAGGGCTGAGGGGATGGACGGATACAGAGGTGATAGCAAAGGGCATGGGGTTTCTCTTTGAGGTGAGAAAAATGTTCTAGAATTGACTGTGGTTTGGTTGCACGTATTCATGACTACACTAAAAACTATGGAATTGTACACCTTTTTAGAAAAAATTTTTAATGTCTTTATTTTATTTTGAGAGAGAGAGAGAGAGACAGAGTGAGTGGTAAAGGAGCAGAGAGAGGGAGATACAGAATCTGAATCAGGCTCCAGGCTCTGAGCTGTCAGCACAGAGCCCAACGTGGGGCTCGAACCCATGGACTGTGAGATCATGACCTGTGCTGAAGTTGGACACTTAACCAACTGAGCCACCCAGGCTCCCCAGAATTGTACACCTTAAGAAACACTGTAGATAACTCCACTCCTAAGTACGCGTTCAACAGAATTCACACATGCGCTCACCAAAAGAGAGCTACAAGGATGTTTGCGTCATCTCCAACATGAAAATGACCCAAACACCCACCGACAGTAGAACAGATAAATGGTGATTTATTATTCACAATGTTCTATAGTAAGGACAGCAAATGAACTGGGACTTTGCCCACCAAGATGAATGAAACTCATATAAAAAACTTAACAAAGCCAGATAGGAAAAGATATATACTGTCTGATTCCATTTATTTTTTTATATTTTTTGAAGTTTATTTACTTACTTTGAGATAGAGTGCGAGGGAGAGAAAGAATCCCATATAGGCTCTGCACTGTCAGCACAGAGCCCGAGTGGGGACTTGAACTCACGAACTGTGAAATCACAACCTGAGCTGAAATCAAGAGTTGGACACTTAACCGACTGAACCACCCAGGGGCCCCGGGCTCCATGTATATGCACAAAACAGACAAAGCTAATCTAAGCTGCCGGGAATAAGAGAGTGGCCACATGGGTGCTGAATCTATGGGTGTGTACAGTTCACCGAAATTTGCTGAAGGGAGTGCTTCAAGTACGTGCACTTGGCTGAATCTGCCATATACTTCAATACAAAGTTTAGAAGGAAGCTCTCCCAGGGCTCAGGCTAGTGCTGCTATCCTTGTGATTCATAAGCTACATTTAGTGACAGGCTGTGGCATCTATGTACTATTTTGTCCTAAAAATAAAGGCAGCACGTGCAAAATCCATTGATACATTAATAGATAATCCTGGGCCAGCCACGCAGACACATCCGTTTGTGATCTCTGTTCTAGAAACTACTCAAGCAACGAAACAATCTCCATTTGGAATGTGGCAGGATCTTCCTCCCGGAAGGCCCCAGTAGATGGGAAAGCTGTGTCCTCTGGGAAATTCTTGGTGCCCTGGGGCTATTGGACCAACTGCCCCGTATCATGCATGGACATCCTCCAGGTTCAGGGGCACAGAGCAGCTCGGAACATGCAGCTTGTTGCTTAGAATGTGGCTCCCTGGATGCAAAGCTGTGGTCCAGGAGGCAGCCCCCAACGGGAATAGTGCTCCAGCCGGAAGCCAGAACCACGGGATGACCATCTGCTTTTACGTAATTTCCAGGACCATCTTTTAAAGGCAAGGCGGGAGTGTGAGGATTCTGACTCACAGGAAAGGTGGGCGCTGTCCGTGGGGAAGGGTGGAGGTGGGGAAATCTCCTGCAGAGGGTGACCTGAAATCAGGAGGAGAACATTGAGCACCCCCCCTGCAAGGCCATTGTGCGGGTTTTCTTGGGGAAATCGTCCCAAGTGCTTTGGTCCCTGTCTTACAAAGGGAGAAAAATCGAGGGAGAAGTTAGGCATCTTGTCCAAATGCTGCAGTAAAAGTTGATGAAAATGGCCTCATCATTCGATCGTAAACAGCTTTCCACAGAAACAGACCAAGCGGCATTCATACACGAAACATAACCAGCCACAGACTCAAGGAGGAAGGACGACAAATGGCGGGTGAGCACAGGGAGAGCCGTCCGAGCCACGAGTCAGGGCAAAACAACGGGGAGGCGTTTGTTTCCCAAGAGACCAGCAGAGGTGGGAAATACTGATATTACCACGTCTGCAACTTATTTTCAAGTGGTGGCAAAAACTGTGAGGTGGGGGGGTGTATGGTGTGTGTGTGGTGTGGTGTGTGTGGTGTGGGGTGTGTGTGTGTGTGTGTGTGTGTG
>PJEM01004421.1:0-137068 GCA_004023845.1 Helogale parvula | reverse complement strand
AAAACTCATCTACCTATATGCTGAAAGTAATTTGATCTGTCTGATTCTGTAATAAATGAAAAGTCATTACAGGGAAAATATAATGAATCAGTAATCCTCTGCCCAAACCAAAGATTGCGGTCCTTCTAGAGGAGTCTAAGTCTAACTTCAAAATTCCACGCAAGGTATTCTTGTCAAAGAGCACCCATAGGCAATGCTGGAAAGCATTTCCAGCTAAATGAGAGTTCCTTGCAGCTAACTGGGAGTTCAGGGTATCCCTGGGTACCGAGTCTGCGCTATCCTCGGCTTTGTGCAGCCAGTATGTGAGCTTATCCAGGGTAAGGAGGAGGAAGACTTGGCAGAGAGCCCATGGATCATAGCACGCCCTCCATATTGCCTAAATAAACCTCCCCAATTAGAGAAGATTAATATCATGACTATTAATCTCAGCATAAAAACAAGAATGACTGATAATACAGGTTGTTGGCAAGGATGTGAAGAAATGGGCCAAAGTGTAGATTGGTACAAGACTTTGACAGGAGAGGGGCACCTGGGTGGCTCAGTCGGTTAAGCGTCTGACTTCGGCTCAGGTCATGATCTCGCGGTTTGTGGGTTTGAGCTCCATGTCAGGCTCTGTGCTGACAGCTAGCTCAGAGCCTGGAGCCTGCTTCAGATTCTGTGTCTCTTTGTCTCTCAGACCCTCTCCTGCTCATGCTGTCTCTCACTCTCAAAAATATACAAAACATTAAAAAAAAAGAAAAGACTTTGACAGGGGAGTAAGGACAGCAGCCATAATGCGGCTTATGCTCCAGACCGCCCCTCCCCTGCCAACACCCTAGAGCCAAAACTTCCTGGAAATTAAAGAGGGAGGCTGATTGCAAATTAAGAAACATTTTTATGTTGGCGTGCTTGGGTGGCTCTGCTGGTTAAGTGTCTTGATTTTGGTTCAGGTCATGATCTCATGGTTGGTGAGATGGAGCGCCATGACGGGCTCTGTGCTGACAGTGCGGAGCCTGCTTGGGATTCTGTCTCCCTCTCTCTCTGCCCCCTCCCCCGTCCTGCCTTTCACCTCAAAATAAATAAACTGAAAAAAAAAAAGAAGCATTTATGTATCAGCATCTCTGGCAAACAGCGTAAGAAATCTCAGAAGAAAAGGACCTGAATCCTCATAGACCCAGCAATTCCCATGTAGCAAATTCCTTTCTTATGTTAATATTCAATTTGCATTAAATTTGGTTTTTGTAATTTTGTATGTTTTTATAAAGACAGCACCCAAAATTGTATCAACTTTAGAACCCCCAAATCTGTATCCCTTTTGATTTTGTAATATCTGTTAACATCTGAATATGCATACCCTTCGACCAGCCTGGAATCTATCCTAAAAAACAAGCAACAACAACGACAAAAAAAAAAAAAATCTAGCGAATGCCTAAAGGTATGATTAACTGTTGCTTAGCAAAGAATAAAAAAAAAACCCACTTTATTTCTATAAGTAAGGGATTAGATCAGTATATTATAGGGCATTCGTATAATGGAAACCTATGCCATTAAAAAAATATCATTCCAGGGGCGCCTGGGTGGCTCAGTCGGTTAAGCTTCCAGCTTCAGCTCAGGTCATGATCTCATGGTTCGTGGGTTCGAGCCCCGCATCGGGCTCTGTGCTGACAGCTAGCTCAGAGCCTGGAGCCTGCTTCAGATTCTGTGTCTCCCTCTCTCTCTGACCCTCCCCTGTTCCCACTGTCTCTCTTTGTCTCTCAAAAATAAATAAAGAACATAAAAAAATTAAAAAAAATATTATTCTATATTGAATGATACGGAAAATGTCTAATACATTTTAGGTGAAAAAGCACATTTCAGAATAATGAGATCTGACGTTTACTGATGTGCCCTCATGCTGATTTTCTTCTAAACACTCTATATGTTTGATCTCCGATGATCTTTTTTCAAAATTTTTAAGTGTTTATTTATTTTTGAGAGAGAGAGAGAGACAGAGCATGAATGGGGGAGGGGCAGAGACAGAGAGGGAGACACAGAATCCGAACCAGGCTCTAGGCCCCGAGCTGTCAGCACAGAGCCCTGCAACGGGGCTCGAACTTGGGAACAGCAAGAACATGACCTGAGACAAAGCCGGACACTCAACCGACTGAGCCCCCCAAGCGCCCCTGATCTCTTATGAACTTCTTAACCGCTCCCTGACCAAGATACATACCCACTTTCACATGGGAATGAAGCCCAAAGAAACGCAATGAGCAGCCAAGCTGGGATTCAAACCCAGGACTCCCAAGTCCTCCATACAATACAAAGTGAATCTCTGTAGAAACTTGTGGCTAAAAGTGGGCTTCCACCTGTGTGTTAAATGAACCTCAGTCTTGGAACATCAATAACAAGGATTATTCTTTTTTATTAATGAAGAAGAAAGAGGTTGATTTTCTCATGGCTCCAAATCTGCTGGGGAGGCAACTCTGGCCCCCTTCCTCTGTGTCCCTCTTTAAAAAAAATTTTTTTTTAACATTTATTTAATATTGAGAATCAGAGAAAGACAGAGCATGAGCATGGGAGGGGCAGAGAGAGGTGGAGACACAGAACCTGAAGCAGGCTCCAGGCTCTGAGCTGTCAGCACAGAGCCTGATGCAAGGGCTCGAACCCACGAGCAGTGAGATCGTGACCTGAACTGAAGTCGGACGCTCAACCTACTGAGCCACCCAGGCGCCCCTGTGTATTGCTCTTCAAACTGCAGCCCACCCACAGCTGCCTCTGGGAGCAGCAAACCAGAGGCTGATAGGGCCCTGTGAGTGCACTGGCCCATTGAGAAATATCTCCACTGGCCCCCTACCTCCCAGATCCTCAGCACACATTGCTCCATTTCCGTGATTTATTTGTGGAAACTGATTTATTTACCTTCACTGCCTCTGATCTCACGCTCCCGTTCTCACGTGCCAGCTCACCTTTCCCCACTACAGCATAGCCAGTTCCCCGACTGCCCCACGATGGAAAGCCTTGGGCCCCAGCGGTGGCCCTGCCCAGCCCAGCCTGGCCTTCAAGCATGACACAGACAGAAAACAGGGACTGGCTGGTTGGGGGAGGTCCTGTGGCATTCTGGACATTACAAGGCTGGCAACTCAAGTTGAAGCTAGAGGCCACCATGGGCACAAAACATCACACAGTCCTGACAGGGGCAGACATGGGCCTGGTGGGAGTCCATCGAGGCAGGGACCATCATGATACCTGAGAAAACAGGTCTGTAGTGTCTGCTTGGATTAGAAACGCTTTTGCATCTTGTTACATGTTACTGCTGGGAGGAGCGCTTGGGACGGGGCCAGGGGCTTGCAGGTGAATCCTGCCCTTGCTGGGGGCTGGAATGATGCAGGACAAAGTTCTTAATCTTTTCAGAAGCCACCAGGCAGGGAGGGTGGCTAGATGTGAGGGCTCCAGGGAACTGCGGGAACACACCCCATGCTGACGCAGGCCACTGCCCCCCTGGGCAAGGTGCCACGCCAGCCACCAGCAAGAAGGCTTTAGAAACGAAATTGAAAGCAATAGCTTGCTTTGCTTCCAAGTCATGGACTGGCCTCTGCCCTTCCCCCGCCACAGGCATCTGATGCCAGGCTGGCTGGTCCCTGGGCCCTAAGAAAAACATAAATCATCAACAAAGCTAAAAGACAAGCAACTGCCTGGGTTTACAAATTTCATTTGATATGTAAGAGACCGGGGATTTGTATTTAGCTTGTATTTAAAACAAACTCACGCATCAATAAGGACAGGTAATCCAATGTAAGAAAGGGGCAAAGATTATGAATAGAGATTCACAGAAGACATTTCAAAAGAGCCCAGTCTCCTTGCTAATCAGGGAAATGGCCATTCAGACCACAGTGAGATATCCCTTTCCGGAGGGGCAAACAGTTCAATGTCCGTTAGGCGACACTGAGCGTTTGTGACGATGTGTGCACACGAGACTCGGGGTTTCCTCTGGCCTGGTGGTCACAGCGGCAAGGCCTCTCCAGGGAAATTTCCAGAAAAACTGGAAGTGTTCACCCTTTAATAAAGCAATTGCACTGTTAGAGACACAGTTATGAAATGGAAAGAGAATAATCGAGATCTATAGGGTCCGTGTAAGTAGATCTTGCAAACCTACTATTGAGAGAAAAAAGGAATGGCACTCTGGTATAGCTCGTGCTGAAATTACAAAAGCCTAAGTATTGTTTATGAAAACAAAAAATAGAATTGAAAGCACAGATTACTTGCTTGACACGACTCGAAGTGCTTTCCAAGGGATATGATATCCTGGTTCTGGATTCAGAGACACATTAAAAGCGAAAAACACACTCTAACATGACATGCATTAAATTTGTGGCTCTCAGTGACAGATGGGTTGGAGGACGGTTATAAAAGAGACTTGAACTTGATCCCTAATGTTTTATTTCTTCTTATTTATAAATTTTTGTACCAGCGTGGCTATGTGCTCATTTGGAGTGGTAGCTACATAGGTGTTTGTTATTTTAGCATGTGATCATGGTTAATTTTTTTTCCATATGAAATATTTAAGAAGAAGAATAAAAGAGGTTGGTAAACTCCCAAGAAGGGGCACCTAAAACATTCGAAAGATGAAGTACCTTCCTGGCATGGGCGGAGCGAGACCCACTGGTCCTGTCATGTGAAGGGCTGGGGCAAAACCAACATTTACGCGATGAGAAAGAGCCCCAGTCTGTCCATGAAGTCCACACGCTGTACTCACGGCCAAGCCTCAGACCTCAGGCAACATGCTCTCTCTTGTATGGGACACAGTTGTAGCTAAAAGCGCCAGTGCACCTCCTAGTTCGTGGCGGATTCTCCTCTTCCATCCCCCTTGCACATCACCCCAAGATTCTTGCCCCCGGACCACACACTGACCCACGCCAGGGGGCCATGTCCTCTCCTCTCCCTGAGTTGTACAAAGACACCACGCTGCTGGTTGACCTAGGAGTGGCACTGATATGGTTGTAGAGACGGCAGATGCCTGGGCAGGAGGAGACAGCCTTGAACCTGTAATAGCTGTTTTATCCTGAAATAAGGTTCTAGTTTTTATGTATCTGCATAGACGGGTGACACATTTATACCAGTGACAACATATGGCTTTGTTCAAGAAAAGGATGGTGCTGGGGCACCTGGGTGGCTCAGTTGGTTAAGCGTCTGACTTCAGCTTGGGTCATGATCTCACAGTTTGTGGGTTCGAGCCCTGCGTCGGACTCTGTGCTGACAGCTCAGAGCCTGGAGCCTGCTTCAGATTCTGTGTCTCTCTCTCTCTCAGCCCCTTACGAGCTCATGCTCTGTTTCTCTCTCCTTCAAAAATAAATAAACATTTAAAAAATTAAAAAAGAAAAGAAAAGGGTGGTGCTGTTGTGACAAGTAATTCCAAACAAGAGCACTACTGAATGGTCATTTTATTTAAAAAAATTTTGGGGGGGGTAATGTTTATTTATTTTTGAGAGAGGGAGAGACAGAGCAAAATGGGGAGCTGGGGCAGATAGAGAGGGAGACACAGAATCTGAAGCAGGCTCAAGGCTCTGAGCTGTCAGCAAAGAGCCCAATGCAGGGCTCCAACTCACAAACCATGAGATCATGACTTGAGCCAAAGTTGGATGCTTAACCGATGGAGCCACCAGGGGCCCCTGAATGGTCATTTTCTTAATTGATGGCACAGGATGACTGATGTTAAATAAAAAGATTCTCAGCAAAAATAAATCAAATAAATAAATAAAGGAATTTTTATTTAAGTCTCCTAGAAAAAACCCACCAACCGCAAAATAGATCAGTCTTACATGTAAAATATAAAACTAAAAAAACATTTAGAAAAAAACATGGGAAAAAGTCTTCAGGATCTGGGGCTAGGCAAAAAGTTCATAGCCTTGGCATCACAAGCATGATCCATAAAATTAATAACTGGGTCCCATCAAAATTAAATGTTTGTGCTCTGCATAAAACCTGGTTAAGAAGATGAAAAGATGAGCAGTGCCTGGGTGGCTCAGTCGGTTAGGCATCCGACTCTTGATTTCAGCTCAGGTTCGTGAGACTGAGCCCCACAGTAGGCTCTCCACCAACAGTGCGGAGCCTGCTTGCGATTCTCTCTGTCTCTGTCTCTGTCTCTGTCTCTCTGCCCATCTTGTGCACTCTCTCGCTCGCTCTCTCAAAATAAATAAATAAACATTAAAAAAAAAAGAAGATAAAAGGATGAGCTACAGAGTGGGAGAAAATATTTGTGAACCACATATCTGACAAAGAACAAGTATCTAGAAGACATAAAGAATACCAAAAACTCAACAGTTAAAAAAATAATCCAACTACACAACAGGCAAAAGACACAAGGAGGCATTTCAGCAAAGAGGACACACGGATGGCAAATAAAGCCCCTGGAAAGACATTGAACATCACTGGCCATTAGGGAAATTCCTATTAAAACCGTAATATCGTGACATACCTATCAGACCGGCAAAAATAAAAAATAGTGACAATAGCAAATGCTGGAGAGGATGCTGATCGCTCCCACATGGTTGGTGGCATCATGACATGGTGTGGTCATCCTGGAAACCAGGCAGTTTCCTTAAAACTAAACATGCAACAGGGGCGCCTGGGTGGCTCAGTTGGTAAAGCATCCAACTTCAGCTCAGGTCATGATCTCGCAGTTTGTGGGTTCAAGCCCCGCATTGGGTTCTGTGCTGACAGCTCAGAACCTGGAGCTTGTTTGAAATTCTATGTCTCCCTCTCTCTCTGCCCTTCCCTTGTTTGCATTCTGTCTCTGTCTCAAAAATAAATAAACATTAAAAAATTTAAAAAAAACCTAAATATGCAACTACCATACGAGCCAGCAATTACACTTTAGGGGCAATTATCCCAGATAAAGAATTCCACTCCCAGAGAAATGAAGGTTTACGTTCACCCAAAAATCTGTACACAAATGCTTATTGCAGTCTTATTTGGAAAAAAATAAAAGCTGGAAACAACCCAAATGGCTTTCAATGGTGAATGGGTAAGCCAACTGTAACATCCATATCAGGGAATACTCTTCTTTTTTAATGTTTTATTTATTTTTGAAAGAGAGAGAGAGAGAGCATGAGTGTGGGTAAGCAGGAGAGGTGCAAAGATAGAGGGAGACAGAGGATCTGAAGCAGGCTCTGTGCTGATAGCAGAGAGCCCCATGCAGAGCTCAAACTCATGAACCTGTGAGATCATGACCCGAGCCAAAGTCAGATGCTCAACTGACTGAGCCACCCAAGTGCCCCTTAAGGATGACTCTTTTGGGGGGCCTGGGTGGCTCAGTCAGTTAAGCGTTCGGCTTTGGCTCAGGTCATGATCTCATGGTTTGTGGGTTCGAGCCCTGCGTCAGGCTCTGTGCTGACAGCTAGCTCAGAGCCTGGAGTCTGCTTCCGATTCTGTGTCTGCCTCTCTCTCTGACCCACCCCTGCTCGTGCTGTCTCTCTCTGTCTCTCAAAAATAAATAAAAAAACATTAAAAAATAAAAAAAATTTAAAAAGGATGACTCTTTAGCGATAAAAAGAAAGGAACTATTGATACACAAAGAAACCTGGGTGAATCTCGGAGAATTATGTAGAGTAAAAAAATCAATCCCAAAAGGTAGCACACTGTATGACTCTCTCTACATAATGCCTTGAAATTACACAATCATGTAAGCAGAGAACCAATACCAGATTCCTAGAGGTTAAGCAGCAGCTGGAAGTGAGAGAGAATTGAGTGTGGCTATGGAAAGATCCTTGTGGGGATGGAAATGTTCCGTATCTTGACCACGTCAGTGTCAGTATCCTAGTTGTGATACTGTACTAGTTTTGCAAAAGTTTACCGTTAGGGGAAACTGGATGAAGGGTATATGGGATGTTTGCACTATTTCTTTTCTCTTTTTTTTTCTTTTTTGTTTATTTTTGAGAGACAGAGAGCGACAGAGGGGAGTGGGGGAGGGTCAGAGAGAAAGGGAGATACAGAATCCGAAGCAGGCTCCAGGCTCTGAGCTAGCTGTCAGGACAGAGCCCGACACGGGGCTTGAACCCACGAACCGTGAGATCATGACCTGAGCCGAAGTCAGGCACTCAACTGACTGAGCCACCCAGGGGCCCCTGTATGCACTATTTCTTACAACTGCATGTAAATGAATAATTATCTCAACATAAAAAGGTTAACTTAGATTATATAATATTGGGGACCACAAGGTATAACCAGGCTACCTAGTTCAGTGAGTTCAGTGGTCCCAGAAGCCACACTGTCCCCACCATTCCCTGCTGGGATGGCCCCTCGACACATCTGGGGTCCGATTTCTCAGGCTGCCTTTCTGTTGTCACACCCAAGAGGTAAAATATAGTGCAGATGAGATCATGTCCTTTCCCCTAGGGTTATCAAGGAAAGCTAAACTGATTAATGCGTAATACACATATTTTCATGATTTTTTGTCAGGGTTAACAGGTCCCTCCTCCCAAAAGCACCCTTTGGTTTTTGAGCAAAAGAAGGAAGACACAAGAGCATATACTCTAAGATTCAAGAATAGGCAAAATTAACCTATGGAGACTAGAAATCAGAACAGTGGTAGCCTCTGGTTAGGGAAAAGGGTTGACTGGAAATGAGCACAGAGAAAGTTCTAGAGCTGTGTTGTCTATACAGTAACTGCTAATCACGTGTGGATGTGGATCACTTGAAATGTAGCTATTGGATGAAGGTGTTCTGTAAGTGTTAAATACACATCAGATTTGAGGGGCGCCCAGGGGGCTCAGTCAGTTAAACGTCTGGTGGCTCAGCTTCGTGGGTTCAAGCCCCACATCGGGCTCTGTGCTGAGAGCTCAGAGCCTGGAGCCTGCCTCAGATTCTGTGTCTCGATCTCTCTCTGCCCCTCCCACACTCTGTCTCTCTGTCTCTCAAAAATAAACATCAAAAAAAATTTTTTTTTAATTTTAATTTTGTGTGTGTTTTATTTATTTTTGAGAGAGAGAGAGACACAGCATGAACAGGGAAGAGAGGGAGACACAGAATCTGAAGACAGGCTCCCAGCTCTAAGCTGTCAGCACAGAGCCTGATGCAGGGCTCAAACCCACAAACCGTGAGATCATGACCTGAGCTGAAGTCAGACGTTCAACTGATTGAGCCACCCAGGCGCCCTCCAATTTTCTTTAAGTACGCATCAAATTTGAAAGTCTTAAAAAAAAAAGTAAAACACTTTATGAGAAATTTTTAAAAGGTCATTACCTGCTGAGATGACATTTTGACTATACTAAGTTACAGAAAACATATCATTAAAATTAATGTCACCTATTTCTCATTACCTTGTTAATATGGCTACTAGAAAACATAAAATTACACATGTGACTCACATTATATATCTATTGAAGAGCACTGTTTGGGCAGAGTGACAGGCAAGTCCTATATCTTGGGGAGTGAGTATATACATTTGTTAAAAAGCATCAAACTATACACGTAAGGTTTATGCATTGTAATTATATCATAAAGCTTCATGGTCTTCCCACCACCCAATATAACCTTCTGGAAGGGATCTACAGCTTACGAAGGAAGACAAAGAACTCCAGTGTGGTATGAACCATAATAAAGATGCGAGCAAGATACCCTACTATTGGTGGAAGTTTCCCTTCTTAGCACCTTGGGTAAAACCAGTGGTGCATGTGTATATAGAAAAAGTAGGCAGGAAATTATCATTTGACTCTAGGAAACTCAAGAAGATGCTTCTGAAAGCCTGAAATTCTTGGGCCTGTGAGGCATTCATACTCCAAGTCTTCCCCGGGTTCCTCGTACAGAGCCTCTGGGGAAACCACACAGGGGCCAGGGGTGGGGGCTGGTGGGGTCACTGAGGTACACAGGAGGTTCGCTTATGACCTTAGCCAACTAGAGACAAAACCTTCAATGTCTTCTGTTCACTTGGAGGACTAGAGAGAATCACAGAGTGTCGGATCAGGAGGGATTATGGGTTCCGGTACAGGTAAGGCTCCAGGTGAGTATGCCGGCTTCATACTTCACCGCAGCCCTCTTGAATTAGGGGATTGGGCTCCAAGCCGAGCCTCCTCAGGAATCACAGAACATCTCCAGAAATGTAGAGTGCTTCTCATCCAAGTGGCCTGTTTTACAAACAAGGTGCAGAGAGATGGAGTAACTTGCCTAACAGGATACTGAGTTGGCAGTGATAGGGCTGGGACCTGCTTTGCTGTCACCTGACTCCCAGAATGTGAAACTCACACATGCCAACAAGTTTCACAGAGCAGGATTTGTCAGCTGGAAACATGACTTGTTTATTTCTGAAGGGAGAGGCACCTGGCAGAATTATTGGTAACTGTCATTTATTAGGACACTCCCCTAGCAAGGCCTACTCCAGAAATGAAATTACATCCTGTACTTTGGTCAACATATGACCACCTCCCCTCCCCCTCGCAAAAAAAAAAAAAAGAAAAAGAAAAAGAAAAAAGAAAAAAGAAAAGGTGTGAACACAGGCCTGTTATATACCCCGAGCAGCCCAGCTTGGTTTAGGCAGTTGCCCTACCAGAACTGTCTCCCTCTTACTTTCCAGACAAAGTTACTGAACTGTGGAACTGTGGGCCTTGAGAGCACTATAGGAATGCATAAACCCACTGTTACCAAGCACGACTTTTATAATAGTTCATCAGTGCAATGGGTTGAAGATCTCTTTAGCATCAGGCTGTGAGTTAAGAATTTTCCTTTTTTTTTTTAAGTTTTTAAATCTTTTTTGAGAGAAAGAGAGTGAGCGGGGCAGGGGCGGAGAGAGAAAGATAGAGGGAGGAGGGAGAGAATCCCAAACAGGCTCCTCACAGTCAGCACAGAGCTCAACTCGGGGCTCAAGCCCATGAACCACAAGATCATGACCTGAGCGGAAATCAGGAGTCAGATGCTCAGCCAACTGAGCCACCCAGGTGCCCCAAGAATTTTCTTAACGTGACCTTATTTAACTCTCAAAAAACATTATTTACACATGAGAAAGATCAAGTTCAACTTAGTCCCAAAGCTATCAGCTAAAATGGTTCATTTGAACCCAGATCTGCCTGGCTTCAAAGTTGCTGCCTGTAGTAATGTGGGGGGTGTTAGGAGAGGTTCGTACCCAGGATTCAAAAGAGTTCAAGCACAGGCAAGATTTCATGCAAGTACATAGGCTTCATACTTCTAACTAGAGCCCTGTCGTTGGAGGGATCAGGTTCAAACTCCAGCCTTGCAGCAAGGTTTCCTCCATCCATTCCCCCCAATCAGATTGTTTCCTGCTTTGATTGCTATCTTCCAATGAACAGCACCCTTTCAGCCTTGAATAAGGGGGGTCTAGCCGTGCCTGGATGGCTCAGTTGGTTAAGCAGCCAACTTTGGCTCAGGTCATGATCTGGCGGTTCATGAGTTCAAGCCCTGCGTCAGGCTCTGGGCTGACAGCTCGGAGCCTGGAGCCTGGAGCCTGCTTCTGATTCTGTGTCTCCCTCTCTCTGTGCCCTCCCTTGCTCATGCTCTGTTTCTCTGTCTCTCAAAAATAAATAAATGTTAAAAAAAAAAAAAAAGAAGAAGAAGAATGGGGGGGCGGGTCTATGGTCTTCTCCTGAAGATCCCTTCAGTGAAAACAAGTTCATTCATCTCTACACCGTCTTGCAGCTTCCTTACTAGATTGCACATTACTGTGTGTCAGGTGGGAAAAGGTAACCAAAGCTAATGTGCACCATTCACTGGTTACAGTGTCTTAAGTTCATAGTTTATTTTCTATTGTTACATTTAGATTGGTAATGTGTAATGCATAGGGAACTGATCACTCATTAATCATCTTTGGGGAACTATGGGAAGAGCCTAATTTTTTCAGCCATTACGATTTCCAACCAAAACACTTTCTGGCTTAATACAATCCCCTTATATAGGGACAACATTTTATAGTTCCTGCTACTAGTCCCACCCAAGTACAGCCATCCCCCTAGAGGGTAGTCCAGGAAGCTCACTTCTCCCTCTGCCCGACTATCAGCATCAGGTCACTGGGGCCCCAACTCCGAACATCGCTCCGAATTCTGAAAGGCGTACGCCTATGTTTTCTGTCTTTCCCAGCTCTGAGCCCTCCCAGCACCCCAGATGCAACTGCCTCACAGGCAGCCCGAGGCCAGCTTTAGAGGTCTGTCTGGAGGAAACCTGCTCAGCTCAGGATCATCAAGAAATCTTCCCTCCAAGGCTCCCTGAAGCTCCAGACTGCCCATCCATTTTCCTTGGGGGACGGGGATGTGCGGACAAGGGGGAGGAGCTGGTGGTTAAGGAGATCCGGAGAGCAAAAGACCGCTTCCTCTTTCCTTCTGGGGAAAAAGGCTCTGGACAACCCTGATTTTTGATGGACAGGGGGGTGTCTGGCAGATCCAAGGGCTGGATGGTGGCTGGGCAGAGACTACACCTTGGCAACTGGCCAGAAGGAAGAACCAGATGCAAGAAAGAGGTCACTGAAAAACGGATTCTCCCCTACTTTTAAATCTGTTGGAATTCCTACCCAGACACCATTTGAAGGTCTCAGGGACCAGACCAGCCCCAAAAGAAAGGCTGAGAAGAGCAAGACTTTGTCCATCCAGCAAGTAGGTAGCATTCGTGACAAACTCACCGGGCTCAGAGGTTAGATAATGAACTCAAGGTCACGCAGCGAATAGGTGGAGGAAACATGACTGTAACCCAAGACAGTCTGGCTTCAAAGTTCTTGCTCTTTCCTGACAGCCAAAACTGGGGATCTAATAAGTAACAGGCCTGGGGCGGGGGGTGGTTAGGCAACAGAAAAGCAAGTTCTATGTGTAACTAGAAAGAGCGGAGAACAAAACTCCAAGAACTTTCCATGTATCATTATACCGGAACATTGAGTAGTGATCTCCCGACCTAGCTTTCCCCACCACTAAACTGCAAATTCCTGGAAGTCTGGGCTTTTTGGCTTCTGTACCCACGGCACCCACCAGGTGCTTGACCCAATGTATGTGCTCAACAATATCTATTGAATGCTTGAGACTCTTGAGGGTTTCTGAAGGGGAAAGGGGGAGTGACCTTAGGCCAAATCATCATAGTCCTTAGAAAACAAGGGGGTGGAAGAGATGGGAAGGAATTAGGTCAAATGTTCAGGAAACTTTCTCTCTCTGGACAAATGGATCTCCTTCTGGTTCAGAGTAGGAATGTCTCTGAGGCCCGGTGCCCCTACCCTGAGATTGTTTAGGCCTGGCCCAGCGAAGGGTCCTGCTTTGTTTACACAGAAAAACATCAAAGGCCAGGAATGTTGCCATAGGACCAGAATCGGCCTGATTTAGCATCTTGAAACATGTACACTTTGGGCGGGGGGAACGTTCCTTGGAGTCCTCACATTCTAAGAGGACACGGAGGAGCCCAGAGGTGGGGCTTGGAGGCCAGGGGTAGCAAACTTGCCTAGGGAGGCCCAGGAAGAAAACTCAGCTGTCTTCATCACAATCCCATCTACTAAGCAGTCTTGAGCCATCAGGTATTTCCAGAAAACTAGGCATGGCCCTCTTAGAACATTGCATACTTTCTACTTATCAGAACCAGCAAATTCAAAACGTTTTGATCTTGAAGCTTTAGCCAAAAGAGGAATTTGCATCTCCTTCCAATCCCCTCTGACCCCATCCAAGTTTGGTTAACCAAACAGTTCTTTCTGAAGAGAAGTCCCATTATTCTGCTCCCTCTTCCCCCAACTTAGTTCCTGACCCATCTGGGCGCCAGGGCAGGCTATGTGGTGCCCTGACCTTCCCCTTATGGACACTGAACATAACTACCACTGATAACATCAGCTAGAGCCCAGCTCTGCTTAAGCAACAAGCCCGAGTTCAAATTTTAATCTTACAGGCGGTCGGTCGGCACCTCTTACTACACAGCGATAGAGTCAGCTACTAGGAATGGGAACCCACCGGCCCGCATCCCACCTTTGCACTGAGGACATGAGCAGACAGGCCCAGAAGATAGTAAGATGCAAAAGCAGTGTTTGTCAGCTTTGAGGAGAGGGGAGATTGCTGAGCATGGCGGCCTGCGGACACC
Source organism: Helogale parvula (assembly GCA_004023845.1). Lineage (NCBI taxonomy): Eukaryota > Metazoa > Chordata > Mammalia > Carnivora > Herpestidae > Helogale > Helogale parvula. Next base: position 123,073 of record PJEM01004421.1, on the reverse strand, counting down.
AGCCAAAAAGATCTCCAAGTTGATGCGTTAAGGGGGTCCAGCTCAGAGACCGTGTTCTTGCCCCTGGCCCTCCTTCTCAGGCTTGACCGCCAAAGGCCCACACTCCCGGCCCTCTGTGCTCATGAATGGAAAGAACCTAGAGTCCTAGACTGTAACTCCGAGTCAGTTCAGGGTCGAAGCCAGCCACCAGTCGCGGGGCTGCGCGGCCAGGCCAGCATTTCCTGTTGCCTAGGCGCTGCGTGCGGGGTACCTGCTTCCCTAGCGCGTGCCCTCCGGAGGGGCGGCAGCCGCGGGCGTGCCAGCCGGAGTGGGATCGCCCCCCTAACGAAAAGCTCTGCAGGAACCCCCAATCTCACCCCCCCATCCACTCCCGGGGACCCCTGCCGCCCCTTCTCCCAGCCTCCCAGCCCCCTGGGCCGAGTACCTGAGGGGGCGGACGCCCTGCAGTCTCGCTTCCTGCCAACCCCGGGCGACGACGGCCCGGGGCCCCAGCACCCCCGGGCTCCCGGCGCACAGCCTCCCGAGGCGCAGCATCCAGAGGTAGATGGCCATGGCTCTCTACGCCCAGCGTCCCGGGCCCAGCAAACTTTTAAAGTGAGCCGAGGCGGGGCGAGCGCGGAGCGGGCGGGGAGGCGGGCAGGCGGGCAGGGTTGCCTCTGCCTATGGGGTGCGGAGGACTCCGGCCGCCGGGCCAGGGGGCGGGGCGAGGCGTGGAGGAAGCCGCTCAGCTCGGGGCCACCTTCCCTTCGGACCTGAGGCCCTCTCCGGCCACCTCGAAGACGAGTCCGAGTTCCCCTGCGGATCCCCAGGCCCCGGCCTCAGCTGGAGGCCGGGCTCCCCTCTCCACCACCAGGGGGCCTGAGTTTGGGGGCTCAAGACCTTGTTGATTTTGCAGAGGGGGAGTCCGCGGGGCGGGAGTGTGGGCCCAGACGCGTCCATCCTCCCCACCCCCCACTTCCCTGAGCCCCATTTAGAGCACGGGTCTATGCTGCCACCTCCCCTCCGGGTTGCGAGCCAGCGGGCAATGAGAAGCGTCCCCGCCCAGTCCTGCCAGCTGGAGCAGAGGGCCCGCGGGGCTGTGGTGGGGAGGTGGCCCGGACAAAGGGTGCCGTGGGAGAGCCCCCTCCCGATCGGTTCCAGGTGGAGGCCAGAAGTCATCTTCAGAAGGGACACCAGTTGGTACCCCCTTCTCCTATGGGCAGCCTCCAAGGGCCTCTCAGCCACCCAGGGCCTTGGCCTCGATTCCCCACCCCCCACCGCTGCTCACAGGGTGCTGTGTGAGGTGGCATCAGGGATTGAAACCTGGTAGCTCAGGACACCATCCCATTCCCTGTCCGAGGCCTGAATGGGAAGCAGCTGTGTACGGAGCTTCAGCCCACCGCACCTGTTCCATTTCTGGTCCCAGCTGGGAAAGGGAGCACCGGGCACCAGAGAGTGGCACACATGCCAGGTCCAAGCTGTCGTGACCCTTTCTCCAGAGGAGGAGGACAGCAATGGGGGAAAGGCCCTGGCAGGGTGACCTTCCCTCTCCTGCCCCAGAGACAGCAATGAAAATCTGGGCCAAGCAGAAAAGTTAGTCAGGGGTGGGGCCAGGCCTGAGAAGACCTTTGCCCTTATCTGGGGACTTTGACTCAACCGAGGTCCCGAGAAGGAGTCTATGCTGCATCCCGTCATCATTCTGACAGTGACCTCAAGTCCTCTTGAAACCCTGGCCCCTGGGGATGGTCTCCACACTTCCAAGTGCATGGGGACGGGGCAGGAAGAAAGACAGGGGAGCAGAGAAATGGTGACAAGCTGAGCTGGCAAAGGCACACCTTTCTTTTGACTCGACTCACTGACTCTGACAGCCTGGCCCAGGGACAGAGCGTCCTGGGACATAGCCCAAGCCCAGGGTATCAGCCCTACCAGGACCTTGCTGTGAGGTGGTGCGTGGGTATGGGTCTCACAAGTCTTTCTAGTTTCTTTGCCAGTTTGAGGATCAGCCCTTGGGCAAGAGAAGTATAGGCTCCTCCTTGAACTTTGCTCTAACCTCAGCTCTCCCTCCGCAGGCTTTCCTGACTTGCTGGACACGAAGGCCATGGAATAACAGCCACCAATTTCAGGATCTCTTCCTCAGGCCATACTCTAAAAAGATGTTATCTCCCTTCACAATCACCCTGTAAGGAACAGGCATGCCTTGGAATGTGTCTCTGGTTTTATGGATGAAGAAATGGACGGGCGCCTGGCCTGTTGCTAGAGCACGTGACTCTTGATCTTGGGGTTGTAAGGTGGAGTCCCACATTGGGTGTAGAGATTGCTTAAAAATAAAATCTTTGGGGCACCTGGGTGGCTCAGTCAGTTAAGCCTCCGACTTTGGCTTGGGTCAGATCTCACGTTCGTGGGTTCGAGCCCTGCGTCAGGCTCTGTGCTGACAGCTAGCTCAAAGCCTGGAGCCTGCTTCTGGTTCTGTGTCTCCTTCTCTCTCTGCCCCTCCTCCTCTCATGCTCTGTTTTTCTCTGTATCAAAATAAATAAAACATTAAAAAAATAAAATAAAATCTTTACAAAAATACAAGAGAGGAAAAGAACCCGAGCCCCAGGGAGTTTCAGCTACTTGCCCAAGGTCAAGGTGAGCACAGTGAGCTCAGGCCAAGGCTCAGCCTGTACTCACTTGGAGACCTTGGACCAGTCACAGGGCCTCTCCAGCCTCAAGTCATCATCTTTAAAATGCAGCTAATAGGAGCACCTGGGTGGCTCAGTCAGTTAAACGTCTGACTCTTGATTTCGGCTCAGGTTTTGAGCCCAGAGTGGTGAGGTTGAGCTCCGCGTCAAGCCCCAAGTTGGGCTCCCAGTTGAATCCCGCATCTGGCTCTGTGCTGACACTGCAGAGCTTCCTCGGGATTCTATCTTTCGCCCTCTCTCTCTCTCTCTCTGGCCCTCCCCTGCTTGTGCTCTTGCATGTGCACTCTTGCTCAAATAAATAAATGTTAAAAAAAATAATAATATAATAAATGGGGATGGGGCACCTGAATGACTTAGTCAGTTAAGCATCCAATTTCAGCTCAGGTCATGATCTCATGGTTCATGAGTTCAAGCCCTGTATCGGGCTCTGTGCTGACAGCACGGAGGCTGCCTGGGATTCTCTCTCTCCCTCTCCGTGTCTCTGCCCCTCCCCCACTTGTTCTCTCCCTCTCTCTCTCTCTCTGTCTCTCAACTTAAAAAAACCCTGGAGATAATAAAACCAGCCTCATGCAGAGCCTTGGGGTAGGGGTTGGGTGTGGTGGCACAGAACTAGCACTGGCCCTTTTTCAGTGATTGTTAGCTTCTCTCTCTATCCTCTCCCTACCCCAGTTGTCTACACACTGAGGCCTTCCTCTGTGTTCAGTGTTGCAAAACTTCTTTACGAGAAGGAATTCTTTTTCATCTCTCCAAAGCCTTGAGAGACACGCTAGGCACCAGCTCCATGAAGGGGGAGAGTGATTGGGAGGAAAAGAAAATGCGAGTGCCAATGAGGGAGCCCCTGAGTGTGTTGACCAGAATTCTTGGGTAGCTTTGAGAGAGTGGTGAGCAGGGCACATTGCCATCCAGTCCCTGCAACCAATTCGGTTCATTCACCACAGCTTCCCAAGGGGCTTTCTGCCCGCCTGGTACAGCACCTGACTTGGATGGTTTACGGTGCCTATGGTTTTGCTCAGGGCCCTGGCTACCCTGAGAAAGGCCTTAATCCCTCCCCTTTGCCAATATCCTTCCCTCTGTGCTTCAAAAATGGGCTGAAAGGGGCACCTGGGTGACTCAGTCGGTTAAGCATCCGACTTTGGTTCAGGTCATGATCTCAAGGTTCGTGGGTTCGAGCCCTGCATTGGGCTCTGTGCTGACAGCTCAGAGCCTGGAGCCTGTCTTTGGACTCTGTGCCTACTTCTCTCTCTGACCCTCCCTGCTCATGCTGTCTTTCTCTCTCTCTCTCTCTCTCTCTCTCTCTCTCTCTCAACAACAAAAAAAAAAACATTTAAAGTTGTATAGGTGGGGCGCCTGGGTGGCTCAGTCGGTTGGGCAGCCGACTTCAGCTCAGGTCATGATCTCATGGTCTGTGAGCTCGAGCCCTGGATCAGGCTCTGTGCTGACAGCTCAGAGCCTGGAGCCTGTTTCAGATTCTTTCTTCTTCTCTCTCTGCCCCTCCCCCACTTGTGCTCTGTCTCTGTCTGTCTCAAAAAACAAACATTAGAAAAAAATGAAGCTGCTCAGCCAACCACTCTGTGTACGAAAATAACAATGAAACTGTATTGGGAGGACTTGGGGAGGAGACATAGCAGTCAAATCTCACCTGTCAAACAGAAAATCAAGAAATGGCTGAAAAAGTGTAATATTTAGAGGCAAATAACAGAAGATAAAGCACAAGTGTTTAAAATGGTTTAGATGTGAACAGACATTTCTCCAAGGAAGACATACAATGGCCAGTAAGCACACGAAAAGATACTCAGTACAAAAATACAGACATAAAGGTGTCATCATCAGTAGTTTTTGGGGAAATGCCAATCAAAGAACCCCCAACTAGCTACCACCTTACACCCAGGAGGGTGGCTATTGCAAAACATAAATAAATAAATAAGACAGAAAACAGTAAGCGCTGGTGAGGAGGTGGAAAAATCGGAAGCCATGTGCGTTGCGGTGGGAACGTCAAATGGGGAACCCCCGGCGGAAAACAGCACAGCAGTTCCTCAAACAGTTAAAAATAATCACCCTGTGATCTAGTAACTCCACTTCGGGGTTTGTACCCAAAAGGATTGCAAGTAGGAACTTGAACGGACGTTTGTACACGTATGTTCAGAGCAGCATTCCTGTTCACAATCACCAAAAGGCGGAAACAACCCAAATGTCCCCTGGAGGATGATTGAGCGGATAAACCACATTGTGGTATGTCCATACAATGGAATATTATTCAGGCTTATAAAGGGGGAGCCTCTCACCTGTGCTACCTTGAGGACATTGTGCTGAGTAAAATCAGCCAAACACAAAGGAACAGACACTTAAGGGAACACTTAAAATGACACTTAAAACAGACGCTTAAAAAGAACAGACGCTACCCAGGTAGTCAAATTCCTCAGGAAATAGAATGGTAGTTGGAGGAGTGAGGGATTAGTGTTTAATGGGTACAGAGTTTTAGTTTGGGAAGATGAAAAAGTTCTGGAGATAGATGGTGGGAATGGTCGCACAGCAGTGTGATTGTATTTAATGCCACTGGACTGTCCACTTCAAAGTGGTAAACTGGTGCATTTTATTTATGTCTATTTTGCTACTATATATAAAAAAAGGTTCTCTTTGGAGCATGGGATTAGGAGGAAAAGTGGGGCAGAGAACCGATGCTTTTTTGTTAAAAAGTCTTTCCCTAAGACATTTTTTAGATTTTATTTTATTTTATTTTTAATGTTCATTTATTTTTGAGACAGAGAGACAAGTGCAAACAAGAGAGGGACAGAGAGAGAGGGAGACACAGAATCTGAAACAGGCCCGAGGATCTGAGTGACCTGAGCTGAAGTCAGACACTTAACTGACTGAGCCACCCAGGCACTCTGATTTTATCTTTAAGTAATCTCTACACTCAAGGTGGGGCTTGAACTTACAACCCTGAGATCAAGAGTCATGCTCTACCAATTGAGCCAGCCAGGCGCCCCCTACGTGTTTTATCTTAATAATATTTTTTAATAGTGGGCCAAGGAAGGCTTCTTGATGAGCGCCATCGATGATGTACACGCGAGGTTTTTCACCGGACAGCAATGAGTGCAAAGGAATAGCTCAGGCTTGTAGTTGACCTCAGAGTCAGATCTGGGAAGAAATCCAGCTCTACTGCCTTTTTTCTCAATGACCTTGGACAAATATCTTTCCTCTGGGGTAATTTTTTCATCACTGTCTGTTGTAATCGCCTGTTTCCAAGGAATATATGAAAAATGTCCCCTTTAAAGAATCTTCGCTGTGGTCTGAGGTGGGAATCGTCTGGTTAGGAAGGCAGTGCTCACGAAGGAGAGGTGGAAAGTCGAGATGCTGGCAACTCCGGTGAAGAAGAAGGGAAAGGGGTGAGGAAGGGTGCTTACGTGGACAGAAGAGACGACAGTACCCTGGGACATCATAATGCCCGCTCTGAGCATCAGATCTGGTAGGCAGTACCCAAAACAAAAGAACGAAGCTGATAACAATGGTTCTAGAAACAGCTGTGTCTGATAGTCAAACTGAAAGTGAAATTTAGGAACGTGTTCTGAACTGCGCTGCGGAGTAAACTTATTTTGATCACAACGAGTAATTGAGAGGGAACACAGGCAGATGTGACCTTAAAACATTCCCTGTTTTCTTGCTGACGGCTCAAAATGGAAAAACTAAACAAGCCGCAATCCTAGCAGGTGCCAAAGGTTGTGAAAGCCTTGCTTTTCATAAAGAGTTTAGGGCAACAATCTTCTTTGGATGATGTAATTTTTAACTTTTCCTGGGTCAGAGTCAGGAGGAAGTTCAACTGGGAAATCTTGGGTAAAGACCCAGTGTTATGAGATTCACTCAACTTTATCTACCTTTACCCACTCACTGGTTCTGCAGACATTCACTGAGTCCTTTTTTTGGTACCAGACACAGCCTTGGGTCCTCCAGCTGGAGATACGAATGAGGCAGGGGATTATCTCTGCTCACAGTTTAGCAGAGAACCCTCACCCTGAGGCAGACGATGGCATGGGATGTGGCCAGTGCTGTGGGAGAGGACGCACAGGGGACAGGCACCTACCCTGAGCATGTTGCAGAAGGTCTCCTAAAGATCTGACCGAGTCCTTGAAAAACGAGCGGTGTACCAGTTTCCTATTAGTGCTGGAATTAATCACACAAATTGAGTGGCTTAAAAAGTCTGAGGCGAGTCTTATGGGACTAAAGTCAAGGAATTGGCGGGGCTGGTTCCATGATAGGAATAGGAGTCAGGAGGCAGACAGGGGAAGGGGAAAAGTTAGGACTTGAGGGCCCTGTGTTGAGGGAGTGTAGGGCAAGCTGAGGGCAAAGTACAGGCTAACAGCGACCCCCCTCCCCCACCAGGTGAAATATGTGACACTCCTGGCTGCCCAAGAACAAAGGAAAGAGGTTTAAGTGCTTGCCATGATCATGTGGAAAACTAAGGCACATGAAAAATTAAATTCCCTTACTGCCTACAGCCCACTGCCGAGTCCTTGAAACCAGCAGAGAGACCTCCCTTTAGGAGCTCGGCTGCCTCAATGATGATACTTTGTTAGGGGCAAAAGGGAATCTTGGCTTAACATTGCCCTGATCCCCCAGGATCCTGGAAGTCTATTTTAACATATAAAAATTCCTTTGGAAACTTTCTTTATCTCAACTTTCCCAAGATATATGCTGTTTATTTATTTATTTATTTTTAATGTTTTTATTTATTTTTGAGAGAGAGAGAGACAATGTGAGCAGAGGAGGGTCAGAGAGAGAGGGAGACACAGAATCTGGAGACAGGCTCCAAGCTCTGAGCTAGGTGTCAGCATAGAGCCTGACGTGCGGCTTGAACCCATGAACCGTGAGATCATAACCTGAGCCGAAGCAGGACTCTTAACTGACTGAGCCACCCAGGCACCCTAAGATATGTGCTGTTTAATGGGTGTACTCCAAGCTTATGGCTCCCTGATACATATCTGACAGTCTCATGACTGAGGTTTTACTAAACGGTAATAAGTGGTGTTTTCCTAACCCAGCTAGCCCCTCAGGTCCTGGAAACCTTGCTTCTAAAACTCCTCGGAGACTTGAGCTGTCCGTGACCCCCACCCAATCTGAGGGTAGATAATCAGTTACCCGTCACAACCCCTGTGCAGCTCTGTCTGTCCACGGAACCTGTCCCTGTGTTTTAATAAAATCACCTTTTTGCACCAAAGACCTTTTCAAGAATTCTTTCTTGGCTGTTGGCTCCACCCCACCATCACCCCAAAACCCCATCACCTGAGTGAGGGAAAACACAGAAGGTGTTATGTGATACCTTGGACATAAGGTTCCTCTTAAGAATGTAACAGACACTGTGGGCGCCTGGGTGCCCTAGTCGGTTAAGCGTCCAACTTTGGCTCAGGTCATGATCTCACCACTTGTGAGTTCAAGCCCCACATCAGGCTCTGTGCTGACAGCTCAGAGCCTGGAGCCTGCCTCCGATTCTGTGTCTCCCTCTCTCGCTCACACTCTGTCTCTTTCTCTCAAAAATAAATGAACATTTAAAAAAATGTAACAGACACCACCTACTGCCCTCAGATTTCCCCTCAGGAATTTGACAAAAGACCTAACAATACGTAAGGAGTAGGCCAGCCATAAAACACATGACTCACAAGAAATGATATGGCCATAGACCACCCTTCGTACAATGGAATGGAGCCCATCAGGAATGGACAACCCAGCACGGAGAGCTATCAGGCCAATAAAGGCAGAACCTGAGAAGGAAGGGAAAGGAGGGTGGTGACCAGAACCTTATAAAACAAAGTCACTTGCCTGTAGTTGGGGGGAGGGAGGCGGGGGGAGCATTCACTTTTGAATGTCCCCTCTCTGTAAAGAAAACTGTTATATCATTCTTCCCTCCTAATCTTATACTCTAAGATTATAGAGTATAATGCTGCTCATTTTGTGTCTGCCTTTTCATTCTTCGAAGCAGCGAGAAAACGAACTCTAGGTATTGAGGTGAAAAAAAAATCCTGCAACAGTTCTTTCTAGAGGCTCCAGGTGAGAATTTTTCCTTGTCTTTTCCAGCTTCTGGTGGCTCCAGGCCCTCCTTGCTTGTGGCCACTTCACTCTCATCTCTGCTTCCTCTTCCTCCTGTATGTCTAATCACTCTCCGCCTCTCTTATAAGGACGCTTGTGATTACATGGAGGGCCCACCCGGATAATCCCAGATAATCTATCCACCGGAAGATCCTTAACTTAATCACATTTGAGAAGTCCCTCTTGTCACACACGCACGTAAAGTAACATCTTCACAGGGTCTGGGGATTAGGATGTGGACATCTCTGAAGACCATCATGAAGCCCCCACAGACAGGATTGGGAGGAGAAACTGTGGACAGCTGATGGGATGTTCTAGAGGGAATGTATATATAAAGGAAATATGGAGGAAGTGTATGTGAAAGCAGAGAGCATGTGCATTTGGAAGTTGCTAATAGTTTTGTTAGGGGAGCAAAGAGTACTTTTTGGGGGAGGAGTGAGAGATAAGGTAAAGACCTTTGAGAGAGACAGTCAAGGCATATACTATAATGATTGTGGATTTTATTCCCAGTGAGCCCATAGCTAGTGTGTGGCATGTAGGTACTCGATATACTTCTGGTGAATTAAGTCCAATGAATGACTCAGACAAGTAGTATTCATAGAATGGCTGCTGTACATTTGTTGGAGGTAGAAATATAAAAAGGATCTCCAAGGATATATGGCTGGCTCAGTCGGTAGAGCAGGAGATTCTTAATCTCAAGGTTGATTGTGAGTTCAAGCCCCACATTGGGGTTACTTAAAAAAAAATAAAGTAAAACACAAAAATAAAGAAAAGATCTTCATTTGGTGGGATTCAAGCCCTACGATTAAGAAGCGAGGCCATTCAGGCCGTCAGGATGCTTCCAGAGCTGGTCCAATGACCCAAGCTAATCCTTCTTGCCCCTTTGCTATTTTCGGTGTACAGGTAGTGTCTTCCCCCACGGTTTCAAGATGGCGGTTCCAGGCAGCACACACAGAAAGAACCTGCAAAGGAGCAGGACAGCTTTGATGAGCAAGGAAAGCCTTTCCCTAGGGCCACCTAACACTCTCCCCTGGAGTTCCATCGTCATCATTGTTATTCCTACGAACAACGCCAGTGCAAGGCAAGACACGGAACTATGGGCATGGAGCAGCCACTGAGCATCTGCAGAAACAGCTCACTTTGGGTCAGCCATTGCTTTTGGCAATCAGGCAAGTGTTTCTGGAGGAAGTGGCATCTAGATTGGGACTTGAAGGATGAAAAGGATGGTGACCTTGCAAAAGCAGAACAGGGTATTCCAAGCAGAATGGCATGGCACATGGCATGCCATGGAGGTGGGAACATACAAGATATTTCAGCAGATTTACAGGAATCATAAAAAAAAATTTTAATATTTATTTTTGAGAGAGAGAGAGAGAGACAGAGAGAGACAGAGCATGAATGGGGGAGAGGCAGAGAGAGAGAGAAACACAAAATCCGAAGCAGGCTCCAGGCTCTGTGGCCCGACGCAGGGCTCGAACTCATGGACCATGAGATAATGACCTAAACCAAAGTTGACCCTTAACCGACTCAGCCACCCAGGCGCCCCAGGAATCATTTCTTGGGCGCTTTCTAGGGAATGGGAACTTCTTGTATCTTTTTTTCCATTTAATCTGTATTAAAAATATTGCTTCCTCAGTAGATGGAAACTTTATGATTGAGGACATCGAATCATAGACAGAGAGATGGAGAGATTAGGTAATGTGTCCCAAATTGGCAGAATGAAGATGTGATTTCAAGTCTGGTAAAATGGTAATTTTATTCATACATTTGTTATTTATTTATATTAAAATTTTATACATTAATATATGATAAAAGTAATACATGCACCTTGTGATAAATATTCAACCAACACAACGTGAAAAGGGTAGATATTCTTCGATACCGTTCCTAGGCTCATACAAACATGTAGACATATATATATATAAAGTGTTTCTTTATCCCCTCCCTTTATATATTTTTTTTCCAAAAAATGAGATCATGTTGGACATTTGATTAAATCTCAATTAAGTCCATGGATTATATAGTAGTATTTATCTGTGTTAATTTGTTGACTTTTATAATTGTCCTGTAGTTATAAAGACATTTCTTCATACTTGGGAGATAACACACTGATGAATTTACAAATAAAGAGGCATCATGTCTGCAGCATATGGGGTTTTTTGCCATCTTTTGCAATTTTACTTTTTATTTTTTGAGAGAGAATACTAGTGGGGGGACAGGGGGCAGAGGGAGAGAGAGACTCCTAAGCAGATTCCACGCCAAGCACAGAGCCTGATGCGGGGCTTGATCTCATGAACCATAAGGTCATGACCCGAGCTGAAATCAAGAGTTGGGTGCTTAACTGACAGAGCCACTCTGGCACCCCTGTAGCATACTCTTAAATAGATCAGAAATAGGGCACCTGGGTGGCTCAGTCAGTTAAGTGTCATACTTCAGCTCAAGTCATGATCTCACGGTTCGTGAGTTTGAGCTCCACGTCAGGCTTTGTGTTGACAGTTCAGAGCCTGGAGCCTGCTTCATATTCTGTGCCTCCCCCCCTACCCCCGTCCCTCTCTTGCTCACGCTCTCTTTCTAAAATAAAAAAAAAATATTAGAAATATGCGTATATTTCTGTAGCGAAATATTGACAGTTGGGAAATCCAAGTAGAGGGTACCCAAGAATTCTTTCTTCTGTCTTTGCAACTTTTCTGTAAGTCTGAAACAATGTCAAAGTTAATTTTTTTTTTGAGAGCGAGAGAGGCAGAGGGAGAAGAGAGGGAATCTCAAGCAGGCTCCAAGCCTAGAGCAGAGCCTGACGCAGGGCTTGATCACATGACCCTGAGATCATGACCTGAGCTGAAATCAAGTTTTGGATGCTTAACTGATTGAGCTACCCAGGTGTCCCTAAGAAAAATTTTTTTTTAGTGAGATTGCACCTTGCAACTATCTGACTCAGTGACCTGCATCTTTTTCCTTGACCACATACAACATTTTTTTTGGCAGTCGATACCTGTAGTTCTACTCGTCTTTCATCCTCAGAATGTTGTAATGTTCCATTGCATATTTACACTCTGCTTTATTCAACCACTCCCCTTTTGATGGCTTTGACTTTACATGTGATCTCAGTTATATACTAAGGACTTATTTGCATTTGTATTTGTTTCCAGATTCTCTATCTTGTTCCACTGGTACCTGGCTATGACCATGCTATACTGTTTTGAGCTTTACTATAAGGTCTAATGTCTAATTGGCAGGACCCTTGTGGCTATTTTTTTTTTTTTAATTCCACAAAGTGTTCTTGGCGATTCTTGTACCTTCATCCTTCCACATGAATTTGATCTACAGCGAACATGGCATATCTCTCTCTTTGTGGAGGTATTTAAAGCAAGTCTATGTAAATAAATAAACCATATAATAGCTCATTTGCATTAAAAAGTGCTTTGGGGGCTCGCATCCTCAAGGGTTATCTGAGTCTTTTTTTTTCAAACCACCGCTGGCTTTGGGGACAAGCTAGGAAGAGTCCTCACTGCCCTTAGAAAAGCTGACTACTTGCGTAGTGCGATTTGGCTCTTACTCACACGTGTCTCTCTGTGGGTCCTTGACACATTTCCCCATTTTATTATCCCCATTTTACAGAAGGAGAAACAGGAGCTTGGAGAGGTGGAGTGGGCTTGCCTGAATGCCATGAGAGCCAGCAGTGACGGCGCTGGCCTGACACCCACGTTTCTTCCAGGAAGCGGAAGCTACTAGATCCTGTCCTGATCCCGGCCATTGCCTTCTCGAGGGCCACGGCTCTTGCATTCTCCTCCCTCAGCAGCTCTCCCAAACACCTTGGACATCCAGACACAAGGTGGCATTTGGTTTGGGGGCTGCAGCCCAGGCCAGTCTATGGTGCCCAAGGAAAAAGCTGCCCACAGATGACGGGCTCCACTTTCTCATGAGGCTGCTTTAGGGATTAAAAACAACAACAACAACAATCACCTCTTTCTCAAAGTGAGCAGTTGCTGTCAAGTGCTCATTCTCCAGCCCTGTTTCCCTGCCCTGTGCAACTCTGCCTGTTTGAATCTGACCTATTCATCAAAGCCACCTCCTCTGTGCTGCCTTTTCTGCTGTCTTCCCTTCCTCAGGGCTCCTTTCCCCCACTGTGCTGGGTATGACCCACCTTCCTCGGAATACATCCACTTATCTGCTATGACTGTCCGTAAATAGCTAAGTAGCTGACTTCTCTGAGCTTCAATTACTGTCTTTGGAAAACCGAAATAATGTCTGCCTTATAAAGACTGTTGTGAGTTAAAAGAAATAATGTATGAAAGTGACAGTCCTAGTCACACCGAATGGTCTTAAATACATTAGTCTGTTGTTAACCTGCTCTAACACATACCCACACAGCTCTGCACCCCTACCCAGATTTTATCTGCATGTGTTAGGGCTCTTATCCTTTCTACCTCCTATAATAATTATTTGTGTTGACTGTAGGCTCCTTGGGGATAGGGATGATAGAGTGGAGAGAAAAGAAACAGGATTTGGAATCGAAAGGTTGGGGTCTGCGCCTAAGTGATTGAGGACGAGTTACTTCTCCCAGAGTTTCTTCCTTAATAAGAGAGAGGGAGAGAGAGAGAGAGCAACCAAATGTGCCCTATCATTGCTTCATGTACTTTATCAGCATGAGATAATGGATGTTCAATGGCTCTAGAGATTGCCAAATGCTAATGTATTATTATCCAATTGCCCTGTCTCGTTCCCAGAAGCCCAGCACAGCACCTTGCTGAGGGTAGGAGGGGTGTGCACAAGGATCTGCACGTGGACTTCCTTTGATCTTCACAGTTGCCCTCTGAGATATGCTTTAATACCCCCATTTCAAAGATGAGCAAACGGGCGGTACGAAGCGGGTAAAATGCTTCATTCATTCATTCATTCATTCATTCAGCCAACCACCTTTGAACGAGCAACTGTTGTGCATTAGACACTCAGACACTGGGGATACAAAGACCGTATCCCTCCCTCACAGTCCAGAGTGGAGGACAGGCAGCTAAAGGTAACACAAGGCAGATTATGAATTAGGGCCAATTTTTATCAGCTACTCACTGAGCGCCAGGCACCTTGGCAAGCTCTTGGTGTGTCTTGCATTGAATCCTCCCCAACTCTACCAGTAGGTATCATTATTATGCACATTTCTCCTCTATCCATAAATAAGGGATGGCGATTGCTTAAGGTTTCATAAATAGCAACTTGGGGAGCCAGGCCCCACTTGAGCCACCAAACTCTACCACTTCTGATAATAAGGCAGCACACAGGACATTGCCAGAGTCCCAAGGAGGGACCCCTAACTCAGTCTGGCATTCATGGTGCTCAGGGAAGTTTCCCGGAGGTCTAGAAATTAGCTAGGCAGAGGTGCATGGGGAAGCAAGGCCATCCAAGGAAAGGGAAAAGTGTGAAGGCCACCTAATGAAAGTCTACAAGAGAGTGGTCCATATCCTAGAGGTAGCTGAAGGTTTGAAGGGTTCGAAGCAGAGGAAAGACTTGGCTAGATTTTGATAAAGATCATCTGGGCAGCTGTGTAGATAGATGTGGATGGGAGGGAGAGAGACTCAGAGATATCCAGGCACGAGTTGATGGCGTCCTAGACAAGGGCTGGGGCAGGGAAGAGGAGGGAGATAAGAGAGATTCCGAGGCTTGAATTTTCCGGGTGATAATGATTTGGGGATTAAGTTAAAGAGGACAGGGAGCAATTTGGAATGACACGAGGTTTCGACTCGTGTCGTGGGGGTGATCTTAATGAGGTCAGTTTGGGATGCAACCCAGGGCTCTGGCGCCCAGTCCCGTGCCCTTTCGTCTCCTGGCATTGCCAGCGACAGTGGCCGACAGAGGGCCCCGAGAGAGAAAGCAGCTGCTTCGCCTGCCTACAGAACTCACAGCTTTGAACCCCACCCTTCCGGACGTGGCGGCGACTGCAGTGCGCTCTCCAAAGGGTTAGAGGGCGATCGCGCACACACTAGGGCCGCTCTGGCCCCGGCCGTCTCAGTGGCCGCGGAAGGTGACGTGGACACGGAAGTGGTCGTCGTCGCGGCTGCACCGGTGGGAGCGGGGCGCCGGGCTCAGAGTGCAGCGGGCGGTCGGACCGACGGCAGCGTCTCGTACCTGTGGCGCCGGCGGAGGCAGGCGTTTTTGGTTGCGTGCGAGTCCGCTGAGCTGACGAGCGGCTTCTCAGCCCCTTTCCTGCCCGTCGGAGCCCCGGAGCCCGGACCGCTTAGCCGGCGTCACCATGACCAAGGCCGGTAGCAAGGGCGGGAACCTCCGCGACAAGCTGGACGGCAATGAGCTGGACCTGAGCCTCAGCGACCTGAATGAGGTCCCCGTCAAGGAGCTGGTCAGTACGGTCCCGCGGGGCCCAGGGGCCCACCCGAGACCGGCGATGGCCCCTCCGCGGGCCGCCTCCTTTCCCACACCTGTTTCCAGGTCTTAAAACTAGGTGGGAGGAGTGGGGCTCAGTGCTCGCAAAGCCCACCTCTGCCCCCAGCCTTCTTCCTTGGATGTACACGTGTCACTTTGGCGCAGTTCCAGAAGATGAGAAGGAGCTGCTTGTTCGGCCCTGAGCTTTTTTTACGGCTCAGGAGTGAGTCTCCCCTCATGGGGGGGGCGGGGGGGGCTTGCCCAGCGCTCAGCTCGGTGCTTGATTCCAAGTAGGCGCCCCCGGAGTGGTTGCCGGCCGCCTCCGGAGAATGAATGAACAAATGAATGAATGACTCGTCTGAGAAGTAGGCCTCTGGGTAGACCTGGGTGTGGCCCAGAACCACGCATTTCGAAGAAGCCGGCGGTCCCAGCCGGCTGTCCCAACCCCGGGGCGGCCTTCCTTGAATTGCGGGGAATGTCACTGCGGGTTTGGCAGTGCTCTTCCCAAATTCAGCTTAAATTGGCTGGAATCCAGGCGCTGCCGCTGCTGCCCTTCCCAGCACCCCACTCCCATGCTCCCACTCAGGAAACTGAGGCCTGCAGTCCCATAAGGTAACACAGCTGGTTTGTTGCCAAAGTGGAATTAGATCTTAGCCCCTGCTTTCTCCACCAGGTTTCCTACCCGCACCCCCACCCTAGTGCCACTTTCGATGACCTCCATTTTCTTTCGCTGCTTTTAACGAATTACTTTGCCTTTGGCACGTGGCTCTGTAGTGTGGAAGTTAGAGCAGGTTTCCAGTTCCATTGCTTAATATCTTGAGTGCCCTTGGCAGGCTGGGTAATCTTTATGCCTAGATTTCCTCATTTATAAAATGGTGATAATAGTTCCAGTCTTCTAGGGTTCCGAGGATTAAGACTGTAATGTAAGATATTGGGTAGGTAGCAAATGTTGAAGCACACAGCTATTATTATTATTACTACTACTGCTACTACTACGACGTTATATTTCAGTGCTAATTTTTATAGGCCTTTCCTAATTGTGGGACTTTTCTCTGAAATTGCTTCATAGCAGATGTCACTGAATCCTTCCATGTGTTGGTTTGACATTTTGTTCTCATTCCTTCTTCTAGGCTGCCCTCCCAAAGGCCACCATCCTCGATCTGTCCTGCAATAAACTGACTAGTCTACCGGTAAGATTGGCAAGCAAGCATGAGTCCAGAGCTGATGCTTCTCCTTCTTGTTGAGGGGAGTTAGGTAATGAGGCGCAATTTCAGGACAGGCCATGACCGGAGTCAGAGCACGTCACAGGGATGGGATGAGGCGGGGCGGTTTGTCTCAGCAAGAACCGAAGCAACGTAGAGGCTTCATTCTTTAGAACAGTGGCAAAGTCAGGCCACGAAAAACTAAAGTCAGCGGAGTGTTGGCTGAATCGCGTATTGGGCTCATCTTTTTATCTGCCTTGTTTTATTCCTTTGAGAAATCATTTACCTCCCTATTGAGTAGAGGAGAGTCGAAGCCCTTCCATAAGTTGCTCTGCATTGCAGGGAGAAAGGTGTTTATGAAAAGGCTCCTTTTGATGGGGAACAGGAAAAAAAATGTGGCTCTGGGGGACTACCATATTATCATTCTCCCAACCCTTGAATGCCTTGAGATACTTTTTTGCTCAACCCAGCCAGTCTGTGGTTGGATCCTTTTGATTTTTCTTGCACAACTTCCCCCAGTTCTCCTCCTTCATATGCTTTGCGGTTTCTTCAATTCCCCGTCCTTTACCCGTGTAGGCCCTGGAGCGGGTCAGCCCCTCCGCTGCTCCTGGGTGGTGGCCATTCTCCAGAGCGGCGCTCCTGCATCATTGCCCCTTCTATCGAACGCTCTGGTCGTGTCACTCCCTGCCCTGCTCCACTGGGGTCGGATCGAGTCTCCAAAGTTGGCAGTTTCTTCACTGGGTCATTAGTCTGTTCCCTTCTCAGTATTCTCCCGGGCCTCTCTCATTAGCTACAGCATCTTCCTGCCGCGCCTCAAGGACTGTCTCTCACTCTGAAAAGGCAGCTGAGATCCCACTGCTCCTAGGAAGTATTGCGGGTCTCATGACAAGGTGGTGGCAGGTCCGTGCAGCCTGCTGCTGCCGCTCACTTTGTCGGCAGTCACTCAGCAGCCCCTAGTGCTCTTCTCAATCTGAGTGTGTTTGGTTGTTTGTGCCTTCCTCAGGGGTGCAGATCCACTGGTGGGTACAGGTCCCCAGAGAGCAGGAGTAGGGCCTCTAGGTGGGTACTGTGCTAGGTGCTGGGAAGCACTGAGTACTTAAGGGGCGCTCATCCCTTCAGGGAGGCTGATGGTTTCGTTGTGCATTGACAGCTCCTGCAAAAGGAGACCACGGGGTGCCATGGGGGCATGGGAGGGGCCCCTCGTCACTGCTCCAGCCGCAGTGTGGAGGATGAGTTCTGGGGAGGACGGAGCATGAGGGAGCACGCTTATTTCGCACTGACTCTGCTCAGTCCTTTTCTGCGTGCTTGTCGCTGCTTAGCACTGGACGTGCTGAGTGTTAGGTGCCTATCTTCCGGGGTGGAAGGTAGGGTCGGGGTTACCCCATGGGCACCTCTGCCGTGCAGGCTCCTGTGGCGTTACGCCAGAGTGCATGCCCAGGGCTTAGGCGCTGTCTCTGTGGGTCCCAGGCGGACTTCTGTGGTCTCACACACCTGGTGAAGCTGGACCTGAGTAAGAACAGGCTGCAGCAGCTGCCGGCGGACTTTGGCCGTCTGGTCAACCTCCAGCACCTGGACCTCCTCAACAACAAGCTGGTGACCCTGCCCGTCAGCTTTGCTCAGCTCAAGGTAGGTAACGGCTCGAGAAGCAGTGGCCCGATGGCGGGTGAGGCACAGGCCTTGGGGGCCGATGGAGCGAGGCCATGAGGAAGGCGCCAGAAATCCCACCTCGCCTCTGCCACCTTCCGTGGCTTTCCCTGCACCAGGCACACCCTTGGCGGGGAGCCCGGGCTTAGCCGGCCTCTCTCTTCTGTCCCTTTAGAGCCTGAAGTGGCTGGACCTGAAGGATAACCCCCTGGACCCTGTCCTTGCCAAAGTGGCAGGGGACTGCTTGGACGAGAAGCAGTGTAAGCAGTGTGCCAACAAGGTAAGTGCGGAGCTCCCCGGGGTCTCCCCTGCTGCTCCCTGGGGACCAGCCTCTGCCGCCTCTTGTTTTTCCCTCCCAGGGCACCTGTGGCTGGGACTAAGGTCCCAGTGAAACAAGTCTGCTGTGAGCCTGTCAGGCAGAGGGACTTTTGTTTCCGTGTTTACAAGCAGCAGAACAACACTATCGTCTCTACCGCAGAACTTCCCTTCTTAACAAACCAGGACTTCGGGGCGCCTGGGTGGCTCAGTCGGTTAAATGTCTGACTCTTGATTTTGGCTCAGGTTTTGATTTCTTGGTTTGTGAGATCGAGCCCCATGTCAGGCTCTGTGCAGAGCCCACTTGGGATTCTCTCTCTCTGCTCCTCCCCAGCTCGCTCATGCACTGGCTCTCTCTCTCTCAAAATAAACATACATTTCAGAAACCAGGACCTTGCCTGATCCCACATGACACTATTGACAGTTGTTTAAAACTGGTTTTTTAATGTTTATTCATTTTTTGAGAGAAGGGGGGAACAGGGCACGAATGGGGGAGGAGCAGAGAGACCAGGAGACACAGAATCCAAAGCAGGCTCCAGGCTCCGAGCCAGCAGCACAGAGTCCAAGGCAGGGCTCGAACTCATGAACCATGAGATCATGGCCTGAGCCGAAGTCGGATACTTAACCAAACTGGAGCAAGCAGTCTAGGGGCTGTGACCTTTCTAAGTCACAGTTATTGCAGGAATTCTGATCATTAAAAGTGTTAATATTCATGTGCTGTGCCTATAAGCAGACACATCCTGGGCAGATCTGACTTGATTTCTGCCAAGTCCCGTGATGTAGGAGTGAGGAACCAAAGGCAGCTTGGAAGGCGGACACTGCCGGCAACCCGGAGGGGGCCTCGCGCTGCATCTTAAGAACGACACTGCGCATCTCTCACACTCCAGCAATAGGCCCCCTTCCCTCCAGCTTTCGAACAGATTGCTGCCGCTTTAGCTGAGCACCAGATTACTGACTTGGCCACATTTAGGAGGCTTGATGAGCTGAATAGACTTTAAACTTGGCTTTAGCTTCAAGTCCTAGAATTAACATCAGTGAAGCATGGGCTTGGGGCGGGGGGTCTCTAGGTGAGGCTCAAGAATAATGGCCTTTTCTTATCATTAGCTCAGGGCTTCTAAGAGAGTCTCACCCTCTCTAACACATGTTGCCACAGGAGGTCAAGTACAAGTTCGGTGCAGCCAGGCAGCCACGGCCACAGCTTGCCCTTAGCTGAGAACAGTACAGGCGATCAGTGAAATCCAGGTGCTTTAGGAGGGAAGTCCGTTCTGAGGAATAACCATTGTTGTGACTGAGGACTTTTCCAGTGTCCTCCATGCTTTATATTTCACCTCGTGATCCTCATGACCCCAGGAAGTAGGTAGGACTTGCGTTTCTCTGACACGAGAAATGCCCAGTTTGTGGATACATTTCATTTATCTATTTTATTCACTCAACGAATAATACGTGAAACCACGTGGCATCGCTGGTACTTGTATGGGGCACAAAGCATCTCCTAGCATCTCCCTTCCAGACGAAGCCCTGGGCAGCACACAGCGTCGTGGGCATGGTAACCAAAGCCGAGCTCCCTGCCACCGCTGCCCAGAGCCGTCTCCGGCACACCTGGAGGCCTTGTGGTAGCGAGGCTCAGGCCAGCCACAGGGAGGTCACCCGTCCCCAGCAGATAGTGCAGCTCTCACCGCCCTGACCTGGTGGCTGCAGGGGTCAGTTGTAGTCACTGATGAGCTTGGCGCATAGTATGGCACCTTGTAAAAATAATTTGTTAGCTGGAAAGTATCCATCAAGTGCTTACCAGAGTATGTGGACGGGAGCGGCGGACATAATCTACCCTCAGGGGCTCACGGTCTAGACCATAGGAGTCCAGAGGAGTCGCTCCTGTTTCCAAACTTGCTGTTTTCTGCTAACTCCTGATGGATTGGAGCCCGGGGGGAAAGGGGATGTCTCTTGAACCTCTCAGCTCTTTATTTAGCCACCTGTACCCCCCTTAAAACCGCCTCAGTGGTTGGTGCTTATTTAGTATTCGGAATTCAGAGTGAAGCAGGCACTTTGAACTTGGGCTGCCTCTCACCAACAGGCTTGACCTTCCTACAGATCCTGCACTCCTTGTTATGAAGCCTTTTTTTTAGTAAGCCGACTCCCTCCTGAGAGGCTGGAGCAAGTTAAAGGCCTGGGCTGCTCAGGACAGGGCTCCGTGTGGCTTCAAAGCGAGCTCTTGCGGGGAGTCTGAGAGGTTAAGTCACTTGCTGAGGTCACACGGTTAGTAAGTGGTAGAGTCAGGAGTGTGCTGGGCTCTGAGCTTTCGCTGTGTCCTCTACATCCAAGTGATAGCAGCTTCTAAAATTATAGCCCCAAAAAATTAAGTCTTTTACCTCCTCCCCTAACCACGCCCATAGTGAGACTCTCTGGGGCTGTTTTTGTCGGAGGCCGTCCACGACCGAACTGGACGGGGACTTGAGGGATTCTGGGAGCCACAGCTTTGGGTGGTGTGTGGGCTGGATGGCTCTTCGCTTCCTCCTAGAGGCTTCCTTGCTTTGTGTGCTGACCTGAGTGGGTCACGCTGTGGCTCAGGAGCTCAGACCAGTACTCTGAGCTGTGCTACTCCCTAGCCATGCGAGGGGCCCAGATCATGCCCTGGCAGCCTTGGCTTTCTTCCTTTTGTGGTCAGGATTCAGTTAGTCACTCATCAAACACATTATTGAGTGTCTAGCCTGCAGATGGGGGTAGTCGCCACCCCCAGGGAAACTAGTGTGACGACTGAGGTAGGTAAGAAGCCTCCCCGGGACTGGGAAGCGCAGAACTTTGTAGGGTAGCCGCGGGAGGGAGGCCAGGAAATCTCGGCGGAAGTGCTGTCCCGAGCATCGCCAAGAGTTGCTGGGGGCCATACGTGAGATCGTGCGTGTGACAGTGACTGTAGAGAGCGGGACTCCTTCCACACTCCACTTGGCAGTGACTTCACAAAAGTGTTGGCTCACTTTAGAGGCCTGGGTGCAGATGATCCTTCTCCAGCCAGACCGGCCCAGCAGGTTAGGAGACGGAGACAGGGTTGGCTCCGTTGGCCATGCGCTGCTGCGGGGCTGTGCCCATCAGAAAGGGGCCACCTCACACACATGTGCCCTGGAGCCCCCTGCCTGGGCTAGTTCAGCACTCTGCTCCCCCTTTGCAGGTGTTACAGCACATGAAGGCCATGCAGGCCGATCAGGAGCGAGAGAGGCAGCGGCGGCTGGAAGTAGAACGAGGTAGGTCCCGTCCCTCCTCGGGCCGTCTTCCCGTCCTCCCCCAGCCGCTTGGCAGCCGCGGGGGTCCACAGAAGCTTCATGAGGGGCCATATGGTGGTGTAGAGTGTCAACGTGTGTCCAGTTCTGGCTTCTCTGCTGAGCTCCAGAGTCCTACAGCCCGCTGGGAGGGTTAAGAGGCAGCTCGTCTTAAGTGTGGCCGAGACAGCTCCCTGCCGGCCCTCCCAGGGTCCCCTGGATCAGGCAGTCACCACCCCTGCTGTTCCTCGAGCCTGAAGTTGGAAAGATGTCCGGGATGCCCGTCTTCAGATGCCCCAGGACTCTGTGTGTCAGCAAAACCTGTGTGTGACGGTTCCTTCGCCCCCAGGTCGCACTGTAATTCATGGTAGACGCCTCCCAGCTCCATGTCCTGTCTCCACCCCGGGGCCCCTTCCACACGACAGCCACCGGGACCCCCTTAAAACAGGAGTCCGTGATGGCTGCTGTTTGCTTAAACCACTCTCGAGGCTTCTGATTGAACTTGTTGCGATTCGACGGCCAACAAGCCCCGCATGGCCCCAGGCCCTCTCGCTCCTCCAGCCGTGTCCCACCCCGAGGAGAGAATGCTCCTAAGGGCCACACGAGCCTCTGCTATTGCTCGAACGCTCCAGGTCTGGTCTCCCCTCAGGGCTGTGCGTGGTCCCTTCTCCTTCAGGCGTCCACACGGCTGGGTTCGTGTCCTTCAGGTCTGCTCAGACATCACCGTGGCTTTACCGTGACCCCTTTAGAACCACCCAGACCTGGTAGCATCCCGCCCGTCACGCCGTCAGTCTCTGTTACTCCCTTTGTGGCGCACATCAGTGTCCCTCTTACCGTTTGTTCACTTGTTTGTCTCCGTTGCTAGGAAGTCCTAGGTACTGGAACCCGATTTGTCCTCACTGCTGTATCTCAAGCACTGAGAACAAGATGTGGCACACAGGGGGCGCTCCGTCGACTGGCCAGTGTCAGAGCCCCCTTACTGGAGGAGTCCCGTGACTGGGAGCCAGTGGGGGCATCCGTAGTACTGGTCCTGGGCGGACCCTGAAGGAGCCTGAGTGACCCCTGGGCCTTTTCCCACGCATGGCTGGTGCGATGCTGTAGCTCCTGGACCGCTGCTGCTTTACTTCCTACCTCCACATGTTCTCTCTGGGCGGGGTACAGTGTGATCTTGGCATTGTCGGTGCCCGGCTGGAACTTGGGAAGCAGTGGAAAGCGCCAGTACTTAGCGTGCTACGATCCAGCTACGTTGTGGGTCAGATAGGCTTTCAAGCCCAGGAGGACATTTAACTCCCTCATTAGTGGCATTCTAGCTTTAGAAAAATGTACTTCCCGCTTCCAAATAACTCACTTGGAAGTGCCTTTTTAGAACCCAGTCATTTGTAAGTTGGGTACTGGGTGTAAACGCACTTGAACCGTGAAGTAAACCAGGCTGTGCTACAGATTCTGAGTGGGAGCCTAGAGGTGACCCTCTGACAAGTGGTCAGTCTTGCTTTCTCAAGCAGACCTTTCCATCCTCTCTACCTGTGACCTCGAGCGCTCACTTTCTCTTCTCACTTGCCCTTCCCGTGCCACATTCCTGTCCGAGGCTTGGGAAGAGAGGAACCCCAGAGAACCGACACGGCCATGGTTTCTTCTCTGGACAGCCAAGTTGTAATCAGGGTGTCACTCTGTGCTTTCTGACTCGCCAGGCTCGTCACCCAAGCCTTTCTCATGTACCCTTGCCACGTTACCCTAATCTCTCCCCAGCCCGGGGCTAGGAACCCTCCAGGAATCCATCGAGCAAGCCCTGGGCACAGTTTACTGTACCCGAGGGAGGGCTTCCTTACCACAGAGCAGAAAGACAGCCATTTCCTTAAGACAGCGTCAGTGACCTGCGGCACAAGGCCAAGGCCTAGCCCGTGCTCTTGGTCACTCAGGAAAGCACTCTGGCACATTCGTTGGTGGGTGAGAAGTCATGTGGGGGCGTACTGTCGTGCAGAGGCTGAGAAGAAGCGGGAGGCCAAGCAGCGAGCGAAGGAGGCTCAGGAGCGGGAGCTGCGCAAGCGGGAGAAGGCGGAAGAGAAGGAGCGCCGGAGGAAGGAGTACGACGCCCTCAAAGCCACCAGGCGGGAGCAGGAGAAGAAGCCCAAGAAGGAAGCAAATCAGGCTCCCAGTACGTTTGCGTGGGCTCGGGTGCGGCACGCTCTCAGGCCTGGGGGTCGCTTGGAGGGTTCGCCTGTAGGGAGGGGGGAGCTGTCCTGGGGAGCGGGTGCAGGTGCCAGGTCAGACATGCCTTAGCGCGTTCCCGGAGCAGGGCGCTGCTCCTAAAGGTCCCTCATGTGGTCTGTCAAGTGCACCTGGGCATGTTGAGGGCACGGGACCATCTCCGAGATGCCAGCACTGCCCGTAGTTGTCTCTCCAAGTTGGAACAGAGAGCTCTCTTTTTGTTCAAACACTGGAGGAGCCACGCTGTATACAAAACAAACATTAGCATTTTTGCCTGAGTACTTCCTGTCCCCTTGAATTTGTGTAGTGACCCGGCCCGTGTATAGGGGAGGATCCTACACCTTCTGGGCCAATGGGGCCCCTGAGGGAGAGGCCCCTGCACGGGGGAGGAGTTCTGCGGGGAGGGTGGAGGCCTGGGGCCCGGCGCTGCTCGCCCTCACTGGCCTGGAGCAGGTTGTCCACCTCTCTGTTTCCTTGGGTAGTGAGGATTCTGCCTCCTCACAGGGTAGCCATGGCATTAAGCAAGAAACCCGGTGTGACAGGATCATGCAGTTCTAGGCATGTGGGTGCTCAGTCAAGTTTTTTAACATTTTGGCTAAAAAATATCAAAACCAGGGGCGTCTGGTGGCTTAGTTGATTGAGTGGCCAACTTCGGCTCGGGTCATGATCTGCCCTGGTGAGTTCAAGCCCGGCGTCGGGCTCTGTGCTGGCAGCTCAGAACCTAGAGCCTGCTTCGGACTCTGTGTCTCCCTCTCTCTCTGCTCCTCCCTTGCTCGATCTCTCTCCCTCTCATAGATAAATAAACATTAAAAAAAATTTTTTTAATCTCAAAAACCAGTTTTTCTTTATTTTTTAAAGCTTTTCAAAGTTAAAAAAAAAACTTTAAAATTAAAAAAATATTTTTAATAGTTTATTTTTGAGACAGAGAGAGAGAGAGAGCATGCGCACGAGTGGGGGAGGGGCAGAGAAAGAGGGGGAGAAACAGAATCTGAAGCAGGCTCCAGCTCTGAGCTGTCAGCACAGAACCTGATGTGGAGCTTGAACCCTCGAACTGCGAGATCATGACCTGAGCCGAAGCTGGATGCTTAGCCGACTGAGCCACCCAGGCGCCCCTCCAATGGCCTTAAAAGCTCTCTCGTCAGGGCCTGGGAGTGTGTGTTTGCTGAGGGGGGTTCTGGGGGCTGTGCACCGATGGGTGGAGGGCAGGTCCCTCCTTCCACCACTGACTGGGCCTCCATGTCTGCTGTGTCTCTGTCCCTCCAGAATCGAAGTCCGGCTCTCGGCCCCGCAAGCCGCCCCCCCGGAAACACGCCAGGTCCTGGGCGGTGCTGAAGCTGCTGCTGCTGCTGCTGCTGTGTGTGGCCGGCGGGCTGGTGGCCTGTCGGGTGACGGAGCTGCGGCGGCAGCCCCTGTGCGTCAGCGTGAACACCCTCTACGACAACGCGGTCCGGGGCCTGCGCAGCCACGACCTCTTGCGGTGGGTGCTGCAGGCTGACTCCCAGCAGTGAGCCCGTGCCCTCGCCCGCTGCCTCCCAGCCTCGGAGCTCGCGTTCCTATGGAATTGGGTTCTGCTGGACACAACCTCTTTTTGGCGTCCGACCTACCTGCCATCATCAAGTGGCTGCCGATTGGTACTCGAGATCCCGTCTTTGTAGGACTTCTTTGTCCCTCGGTCAGGGTTCCCGGGCGGAACGAGAAGTGAGACGTGGGGACAGTTACCTGCATGCCTAAAGGAATGAGCTGGGGGTGGGGAGAGGGAAAAACAGCCTTTTCTAGTTCTACAAAGCTGGGTAAAGGCAAGGCTCGTTCCTACTAAGCGGTCAGGTCAGCTATTACTACATTTATACTTTTGTATGTCACAAACCCTTTCTTTCATTCCTCCCTGGGCAGCCAGGGCCGATCAGGAGGCAGTGTGATATTGGGGGTTAAGGGAACACCATACTCGGCAAATCTAGCCGAAATTGGGAGGGGTGGGGGGGATACCTATTTTCTTAAGGACCTCAGACATTTTTAATGATTATATAAAATCTCAGGCTGTGAAAGGGATTGCAGGACCGTCCCATCCAATATAGAACACTCGCAGACAGGGAAACTGAGGCCGTCCGTGACTTGCCTACGGTCTCCCAGCTAGTTTGAGGCAGAACTGAACTCCTGCTCCAGTAGCTTCTCCTGTCATTTTGCTTCCTTGCTATCGTCGGGAGAGAACAGAAGTCACACCGGAATGGAGTGTCTTGAGGCTGAGGGGTAGGACCTCTGATGGTAGATAGCTTCATGGCCCACAAACAGAGCTCATAGCCGTGAGGGTGCCTAGCCGCTCCTCCCGAGGCCTGCCCTGGCTCATGTGGCTTTCACAGAATGGGGACAGTCCCAGCTCTATCAGAGTTTCAGAGCATTAACCCCAATTGCCAGTACGCATGGAGGTGGACCACGGCAAAGCCATATTGTCTAGGACAGCTGTTGGTAGTTGGTGTGACGAAGTCAGCCAAAAGCAACCTGAAAACTCGTTTCATGGAGACGGACGTCTAGGACAACTAGAGTTGTTTGGCTCTAGACCTAGAACCACCTCCGCACTAAAGAAAAGGAAGCGAGGAGCACCGTAGAGTTTAAAAGTGGTGCGCTCCCTAGTGACCAGCACGGACAGCGGCAGGCCAGTCTGTCCTCCCGTCTGCCAGATTAAGCCTCTGCTTGCTCTGTGGCCTCCTTGGCCTCTCTTTCTCACAAAAGCCGGAGGAAGGGGTAAGAAGTGGGCATCATGGTGCTCATTCACGGAAAACTCCCAGTTCTGAGCTGCTTGTCTCTCCCTCAGGAGAACGAGAACCCGTCATGGCTCAGAGACAGTGGGGTCCAGTGGTGTTGGCCCTGCTGGCTCGTTTGGACAGGGCGGCCACTTGTGACTGGCCTCATGTCAGAAGAAGTGACTTGTTCCTTTCTCCCACCCCCCCAGATAGCTGTGCTGCAAAAGCCCACACCTTACTCCGAATCACTACACATTCCTTAGTCTTCCTCCAAGCTCCAGAGCCAGGGTACAAATGCTTTATTGAAACTACACAGTACGTTACAGGAGTCCCCATGCAGGGGCTGGCTGAGGGTGACAGGAAGGCAGGGTGCGCCCAGCCCCAGTCAGGCCAACCCGCTGAGGGAAGTTCACTTGTGATCTCGAGATTTGATGTTGAGGTTCTTCTGGATTTCTACAGTTAATAAATATGTGTCTGAGTGGTCTGTCTGCGTCTGTATTTTGAGGGTTGAGGGCTTGCTTGGGGGGGGGGGGATGACATGTGCACGGCAGCTGGGTTTTCGCCAGGAGAGGAAAATGACACGCTTGTGGAGGAAAACACAGGCATCTCTGCCATCTGTCCAAGCTCACAGGGAGGCCTCTGCAGAGGAGAGCCTGCGGCCTGACCCGGGCTTGTACACTGGGCGGTGCGTCCCCTCCCTTCCTGTGCTCTGAGGTGGGGGACATGGAAACCTCGGTGCTCATCCTTGTCCCCGAGGGTGGCATTAGTCTGTGCCATCTAAGGAGAGAGCTGGCTGCAGAGTGGTCATCTGAAGGTAGATCCGCCTGGCCAGTTCTGGTCCCACGCGGCGGGACGTGGAGGTCACACCCTCCCCGCGGCGCACTTGTATGTCTGCAAGCAGATTCTGGCGTTCTTGCTCCGAAACACACTGCCTATAAGCCTGAAAGTGGCAAGTGACCGCTCAATACTATTCCATCTGGTCACCCTTGCCCATCAGTAAGGGGGCAGTAAGCTTGTGGGGGGAGACGACCTGCCCTCCCCCGGCCAGTGCTAACTGTGGACCACCATTTCTCTCCACGGAAACCGCCTGGGAGTCCTCCAAGGCCGTGGGGTGCCAGGGGTGGGGGTGACCCCTGGAGCGGCATACCTGGACCAGATGCCGGGGGCAGGGATACGTGTCCACAATGGCACTGGCCACGTCCAGGCTGACCCGGTTCAGTTGCTGAATCTGTCTCCTCCAGACCAGTGCAAGGCCTTTGCCAGCTCGGTCGACCTTTGCCCCTCCCGCCCAGTCACTCTCCAGGCAGAAGGAGAAACTGGTTTGATCTCGAAGCTTCCTGTGAACAGCAGTTGAAGAGTCCCCTGTCCCCTCCACTGGGAACTTACAAACCCTCCCTCCAGCGCCCTCGTGCGTGGTGGGCGCACTGCTGCACCTGGCCTGTTTGAGCGCTCGCTCACTTTGTTCCCAAACAGTGCTAGCTGCTAGTTCCCTTAAAAACACTACCTAGTCCTTTAACAGAGAAGGTCCCAGAAAAGTGCCAGATCGTTTCACATGCTGAGATTGCGTAGCATTGACCAGAGAGCAGTGTGCGCAAGGACATACACGAGGGACTGGGGGTCAGGCGATCGGGGAGCCTGGCTCCAGTTCTTCTAACTTGCTAGGAACTTAGACGAGGCCCCCTCTTAGGGCCTCCGTTCCCCTGGGGAGAAAATGAAGGGCTTGGGCTGAACGGTCTCTGAGGTCTTTCACGAATTTTAAATTCTGACCACGAATGCTCCCAGAACCAAGAAGGCTGCACGTTTGTTTTAGGAGGGCTTATGACGTGACCAGCCAGCGTTACGAATCCTGGTCACTTGGCTTACCAGTGGGAGCAGCCTGCAGAATGCAAACTTACATGTGAGCCAAAGCACAACGTTTTAAGGGCACCAGGCTTGCGGGCTCCTCATGGGAATGCCCGGCATGAGGTCTGCTCCTTCCACCTCCAGCCTGATGGACAAACAGGCCAGACACTAGCTAGGGACACTCACTTGAAGGGCGCTTCAGCCACAGCCTTTGTAAATGCGCACGCGAAGTCGGCCAGCTCTTTCCAGCTCTGCACAATCCGGGCCTGGGCTTCTGTGTACAGCTGCAGATCCACCAATGCCTGGAACCCCAAAGGTGGGCCAGCCGGAAGGGCGGAGGGACTCATAGGAAGGCGCTCTCTCCCACCTGCCGAGGTTGTGCCCTGGCCCCGCAGCTCCCCATTTTAGTTCCTTCTCTCCCACTCAGTGCCAAGGCAGGAAGTCCCACCCAGTGGGCACATGGCTCCTGATCTCTGGCAAACTGGGTTAGAGGAGAGTGGGAGCCCAGCCCCACGCAGGCAACACCGAGTTCTCACCTCTTCCACGTCCACCCTGGACACCGTGTGCCCTGTGCCGGCCTCTCGTTGTCTCCGCTGCTTCTCCTTGGCCTGTCCCCTATTTGCCACTCCCTGTTCCCTTCTTCTTGGAGGATCTGGGGCACTGGAATAGGGAGGAAGTTGAAGGGCAGCAGCTCCAGGCTGGGCTCAGGCAGGAAAGAGGTGAAAAGGCAGACCAGGGGGTCCCACAGGGCTCACCAGCGAGGACCCAGACCTGGGATGAATGAGTTCGGCTCTAATGACCCAAGAGCTGCCCCTTTTCGTGCTAAGTCTCGAGGGCGTGTTCAAACCTGAAGCATTTTTCTTGATCCACGATCACCAGGGACAGGACTTTCCCAGCTGTCCTTGCTGTGGTGTCAGTTATGAAGCTCCGGAGCGTTTCCTTCCCTTTCTCAGAGCCACCCAGGCTTCCCTGCACGAAGGAAGACACTGTGTGAATGTCTGTCCCCTAAAGTTGGCCCTGTGTCCCCTGCCTCGGCGTCCACTCCTCACTGCCCACCTGCTTGAAGTTGTAGATCATGGATGCAAACGCCTCTGCCAGCAGCAGCACCAGGACCATCGGTTCCTCCACCCAGCCTTCCTCTCCATCCTGCCAAAGGACCCAGGACCCAGCAGAGAGGGGCGGCATGTTAGCAGGCGCTCAGCACCTGTGAGACAGACCCAGGCCTTCTGGGTGATGAACCCACCCATCAGCCAAGCCCATTTTCTTTTTTAAATGTTTATTTTTGAGAGAGAGAGAGAGACAGAGCATAAGCAGGGGAAGGGGCAGAAAGAGAGGGAGACACAGAATCTGAAGCAGGCTCCAGGCTCTGAGCTGTCAGCAACAGAGCCTGATGTGGGGCTCGAACCCACGAACCATGAGCTCATGGCCTTCACTGAAGTTGGCCCCTTAACTGACAGAGCCACCCAGGTGGCCCAAGCCAAGATCATTTTTGCATTATTCTTCTGGAATGAAGCCATGGTGGCAAGAAAGAGTAACCCATGGTCCTGTCCCTCCCCAGTCCTCAAGGGCTCGACCTTGTGCACTGCACCCCAGAGGCAGGGAGTAAAAGGCGGGGAAACGCTGAGGGCCAAGGTTGCCTCGCACCTTGGATAGGGGAGGTGGGGGGAAAGGACACTCCTCCAGAGGGGTTGGTACAAGTGAGTAACTTGGCGGTTGAGGGGAGATGCTGGCTAGGAGCCAGTGGCCCTTACACACATACAGGTTTTGTGTGACAGAGAGAAGAGCCACGGGGGACCTTCCACCTCCAAGGGCACCTCCTCTTCCCCAGGGCCAATGACCTTCCAGCAGCGCAGTGCTGGGCAGTGACTGGGAGCAGCCATTGTGCAGTTTTCTGGCTCGGCCCCTCGCAGCAGGAAGCCAAGGCCTACAGCAGAGCAAAGTGCAGTGGGAGGAGCTGTGGGCTCTAGCTCCCGCCCAGCTGCCCAGCTGTGATCCTCCGACCCGTGGGGGGTAGGAACTCCCTGTGCCTGGAGTGACTGGGGTGACTGCGACTGACGCACCAGGGAGACGTGAAAGCGCCTTGAAAGGTCACGCTGTGATAAGGATTCAAAAATCTGCTGACAACCCCAATTAGAAAGCGTGCCCGGGTGGCTCAATCAGTTAAGTGTCAGACTCTTGATTTCAGCTCAGGTCACAATCTCGTGGTTCATGCCTTCGAGCCCCAGGTCCACCTCTGTGCTGACAGTGTGGAGCCTCTCTCTCTCTCTCTGCCCCCTCCTATGTGCTCTCTCTCTCAAAAGAAATAAACTTAAAAAAAAAAAAAGAGTGTGCAACTGCCCGCAACTACTGAGAAAATGAGAGGAAAAAAAATCTGAAGCACATCCAAAGTGGGGCTTGAACTCATGACCCCAAGAACAAGAGTCAAGTGCTCTACTGACTGAGCCAGCCAGGTGCCCCAACAGGAAAAATATCTTAACGTTTCATCTAGAGACTGTTAAAAATGAGGTGTGGAGTATTTTGGATTCATAGACCAGAGGCTTGGAAGGCACCGGGGCTGTAGTAACCTGAGGAGCCCGGGCCAAGGAAGGAGCATTTGCCGTGTGCCTGCTACATGCCCAGTGCTTGGTTATTTCACTTAGTCCCCATGACACAGGGTACCCAAAAGGGCCTACCAGTGTCCTCATGTTACACGCAGGCACAGGAGAAGAAATAATTTGCTCAGGGTCATAGCCATAAAGCCCTGGGGCTGAGATTCAAGCACAAGCCCACCCATTCCCAAGGCCCAGCTAGAGAGAACTAGAAATCCTGTGCAGATTTACCTTCCCTCTGCCCCATGGATCCCCTCTCCCCACTTCCCCACTCTGCTCCCTCAGGAGGCCCCATCACCAGGCTCTCTGGGGCAACAGGCCGGGTGGGAAACTCAGCAGGAGACTGGAGGGAGGAAGGGAGGGAGAAGTCGAGGGATTTCCCTGGCTCCCTCCAAGCGGGGTCCCTTAGAGTTTGCTACCTTCCGCTACTGGAGGTCAAGCCTCTCTGAAGGTGGGTGCTCTCTACCTTTCCTCCCCGGATTCTGGTAACCACTTCTCACCCTCACCCACTCTGGCTGAGGTGTGGTAACAAACATGCCAGTGGTTCTCAGCCAGAGGCAAGTTTTTTCCCCCCCGCAAGGGACATTCCGCACCATTTTGGAGATGTTTTCGGCTGTCATGACTGGGAGGATGCTAACTGGCACCTAGTGGGTAGAGGCCAGGGATGCCGTTCAACATTCTACGGCGCACACGACAGCCCCCGCAGCGGAGAAGGATACGGTCTGAAATACCGGCCGTCCCTGAGGCGGTGAAACCCTGATTTAAGGGTGTTAGGACCTTGAGGTTTGTGTCATCCCTTCCAGTTTCCTTGTATCCTGCCCACGTTTTAGAAAATGGATCCTTAATTAAACCTTCCTCAAGTTACCCTACGCGAAGCGGGCCACCTGTTTTCCTGCTGGGACCTTGACGGATACTCTTTCCAGTAAAAGCACATGTATCGGGTAGCTCGAAGGGGGAGGAGGCGTCAGCCAGAAACCCGCTACCTCAGCTGGCCCAGTCCTTCTCCTCCAGGTGACGCTGTGAGGCACGGCCTGCGCCTCAATCACACAGCGGCACCCCATGGACTGCAGCGCCCCGAGCAGCTGGCCTCCGCCTTCCGTCTGTAAAAGCACTGCAACGGACGACAGGAAAGGGGCTGTCAGGGGGGCGGCCCAGGAGCGGGAGCCCCAGCACAGAATGAAGACAGCTGCTGGGAGGACCTGGATCCAGCCCCACGATGATGTGCTGTAAGCATTCCTCGGGCCTCTGAGCTTTCAGCCTGTTCACCGGGGCTGCCGCCTTCTCCCTTTCCTGTCGTCTCGCGGTGCTTTCCTTCCGGCTTGCTTTTCCCCGCGGCCGGCATCCTGGTGAGCCTCTCGTCTGGACCTTCTGACGACTCTTGGTTCTCTTCTGAAGTGGGGGGCCCTCAGCATTTGTTTTGGTCACTGTCAAGCTGTCGCTCCGCACAGGGCAGGCAGCTTGGAGGGCTGGAGACTGATAGCACGGAGGGTCTCCCCCAGGGTCCCTGTTATTTGATGACGGTCTCTCCGAGGTGTCATGGAAGGAAACATCAGGGACCTTTGGAAAGGACTGTTTTTTCCAGCCACATGGTGCTCCTTCAGTTCTCTGATGATCCCACACGCTTTTAATTGCGGGGCTAGAATCCTCAGGGTCCGGCGGCTTGTAGGTCAAAAACTTACACGGAAGCCGCTGGGCCAGGGGCATTAGTTCCTCCTCATCCTCACTTCCGCTGCTCAGCACCCTGACCGGCTCTGTGTGTGTGACAGGGTCAGCTGTGTCTGGGACAGGTGGTGCCTCTTCCAACTTTGGTGACGGAGGACAGGAAGCCTCAGAGTCTGAGGTGTCAGTCACAACAATCTTCTCCTCCCTCTGAGGCTGCCTCCTCTTTGTGGAAGACGCTTCCTTCTTCAGAAAGGCAAACGTGGGCAACTCTTCAGAGTCACTCTCACTGGATTCCAGTGACAGTGATGCCTTCTTTAGAGCCATCGATAGGCGCTATCAGATTAACTCCCTAAAAGGAAAAAGAGAGGAGACACCAGACTGTAGCACTGAATTCAGTCTGTTAGACACGTTCTGTGGCCAAACTTTACAGAAATACATACACTATACAGAGAAACGGAAACACAGGATACAGTCCTAACACATTCAACCTGGAACTCAGTGGTGTATAGTCTAACAAGACTCCTCAAATCCCTTCTAGGTCAAGGTGACCTATAAACAAAGTGGAGGTTACTATTGCAAAATGGTAAGGCAGTCCTGACAAGACTCAACAGCGCCCCCTGTTGATCTCTGCATTTGAAATAGAGCTGTCAAGGCATCGTGTCTTTAAAGATTGAGGTAGAATTCACATACCATAAAATTCTTCTTTTTCAAGTGTACAGTTCAGTTGTTTTGAGTATATTCACAAAATTGGGTATCACCTGACTAATTCCAGAATATTTTCATCAGTCCAAAGAGAAATCCCATAGCTATTAAGCAGTCACTGTTCATTTCCACCCCTCCCTACCCCCCAGCTCCTGACAACCGGAAATCTACTTCGGTCTCCATGGATTTGCCTATTCTGGATATTCAGTACAAATAGAATCATTCAGTATGTGGTCCGTTGTGACTGCCTTCTTTCACTTAGCCTGATTCTCAAGGTTCATTGATATGGCAGCCTGGACCAGTACCTCACCGCTTTTTATGGCTGAATAATATTCCACTGCACAGATATGCCGAATTTTGTTTATCCATTCAGCACTTCCGGATACTTGGTCTGTTTCTGGGTTTTGCCCATTATGAATAATGCTGCTTTGAACATTCGTGTCCACATTTTCGTGGGGACATGTTTTCAACTCTTGCATATACACCTAAGAGTGCCATTGTTGGGTTGTGTACACGAATCCATGTTTGTTTTAAAAAAATTTTTTTATGTCTTTATTTTGAGAGACAGTGAGTGAGTGGGGGGAGAGGCAGAGAGAGAGGGAGACACAAAATCTGAAGCAGGCTCCAGGCTCTGAGCTGTCAGCACAGAGCCCGACGCGGGGTTCCAGCCCACTAACCGTGAGATCATGACCTGAGCTGAAGTCGGACGCTTAACAAACTGAGCCATCCAGGCGCCCCAAGAATTTATGTTTGAGTAAACATTCACTAACACTGTAGACGGGATCCCCGCCCCCCCCCCCACCCATGAGTCACCTAACCTTCCTGAGCCTCGCTTTCCAATTTGGCAAAACTGTAATGATAACAACACCTACGCGATAAAAATTGTTGAAAAGTAACCGAAATCGTGCGTCTACGCTGTTTGGTACAGCAGGAGGCACACACACTAAGCGCGCAGTAAACACGCCGAATGCCTAGAGAGAGACCTCCTCCCGGTTCCCCTCCCTGGGTCTCGCATTAGTCTGGCAAAACCAGGTTGCCTGCCAGACCCGCTCGGCTCGTCCACACGGCGCCGCACAGGCCCCGGTGCCCTGGTCACCGAGATCCTGCGGAGCGGGGGACAGACACCCACCCCCGGCCCGCCGCGCCAGCACTGCACCACTCACGTGTCACTCCCCGCGCCACTTTTTCAACTGCTGTGACGACCCCGGAAGTAGATCGCCGGTAGCGGAAGCCGGTTTCTGAGACCGGAAGCGAATGTCCGGTAAAGATGGCGGCGGCGGCACTGGCGCTGAGGACGCGAGCGGCTGGTAACGGGACGCCGCCGCTGTTGCGGGACGAGGGTTGCAATCGCAGTGATGGCCCTGCAGGGAGCGTGGGGGTGGAGGCCGTTCCTTGCGGAGGCCCCTGGGCGCGGAGTCGGGCGTGGGGGGGGGGGCACGAGCTTTGAGTGGCGGCTGTCGCCGACCACGGGGCACATCCTGGGCGCCCTGCGGTGGGTGGTTGATCCAGGAGCGCGTGTTCTTCCTTTGCCCGGCACGCGAGTACAGCTTCCCTGGCGTTTGGTGACTTGCGCACGCCGCTTCCACTGCCTGGTGTATTTGGATCCCTTCATCTATAAATATTGCACACTAGGGGCGCCTGGGTGGCTAGGTGGGTCATGATCTCAGTTTGTGAGTTCGAGCCCCGCGTCGGGCTCTGTGCTAACAGCCCAGAGCCTGGAGCCTGCTTGGGGTTCTGTGTCTCCCACTCTCTACCCCTCCCTGCAAATCCTCTGGCTCTCAAAAATAAACATGTGTGTGTGTGTGTGTGTGTGTGTGTGTGTGTGTATATAAAATATTGTACACTAGTGCTCACGAAAACAAAACAAAACAAAACAAAACCCCACCAAAACCCCGCTCCGTCAGCAGATTGGTCTCTCTGCCAGACAGGGTGGTTAGGTGTTAGGGGTCTCAGCAGAGAAGACGAAGGCAGTCTCTATCTCCTGGACCTGTTCTTTTCTAGTGGATAAGCTAATACACAAGCACATACACTAAATGGTTTTAAATGGTAACACGCGTTGTTAAAGCAAAAGTGCATGTGTGGTGTCTTTTGGGGGGAGGGTTGGTGATTAGGGAAGGCCTTTGAGGAGGTAACATCTAAGTTAAGACCTAAAGGATGGCAGGAGGCATAACCCTGTAAGGGAATGAGGGGCAAGAGCGTGACTTAAGCCAGTTTTACATTTTGAGAAGCAAGTAACTGCTCTTAGGTGAATTTAAAGAGGGTAAGAGTGGACATGAAGAAACCAGATGGGAAGCCGAAATAGGAGCCTTGAGGAGAGATGACTTAAGCAAGATGCTAGTGTCCGTGAACTTGGAGGGAAAAGGGTGGTTTTAAGATCTGTTTTGGAGATAGAGCCCAGAGTTCGCTGGTGAGCTGGATATGTGAGATGAGCAGAGGGAAGCGATCTGGAAGGGTCTCCTTGATTCCTTCCTGAGCAACTGCATAGGTGATAGCATCATTTACTTGGAGGTAGAGGATGGGGAGTAGGCTGAAAGGCAGAGGTTTAGAGAGAATGTAGGTAAAACAAGCCCCGTTCTTCAGCTTAATAAGAGGATGAATAAATGAATAGGTTTAAAGGTAGATAGACCCTGGTGCTGGGTATTTAACATGTCTTTCTGAGTATTTATTTCTGGTCCTTTGGCCCAGCTCTGTGCTCATTAAAACTTCAGAAACCTGGTTTTAGGAAGTCTGAACTCATAGGCTCCAGAGGCTCTCAGGACTTCTCTAAAGACTCTGGCATAGCCCTGATGAACCATGGTTGTGTCTGGAGACCTGAGAGGAGGGACTGCCATCCCTGTGCTTGTCCTGTAGCAAAGGGCTTCCATTTGGTTAGTATGAATTTTAGTTCACTTCCTTTTTAAAAGAATAAATCTCGTTGAGCATTTTGGAATGAGTCTGGAGGAGTCAGATTGTCAAGGACATCGTGTCCATCTTGGCTAGGACCTGTGCTGGATGGCCTTGCCCACGAGAATCCAGCCTTCTGAAATAGCCAAGCACCTGTGGGAGCCACCTTTGGAGAAGGTGCCCAGTTTTGTTTACAAGTAGCTAGAAAGTGGTGGGCGAGGCCAAAGCAGGACCCTCGGGGTGTCCTGCTGCTGGGCTCTGTGATCTGGCCCCTCCACGGTGCCTGGAGCCTTGAGGACATGCGGTGAGTGGAGCTGAAGCCAGCAGCCCT
The DNA here is from genome assembly GCA_004023845.1 of Helogale parvula. Taxonomy (NCBI): domain Eukaryota; kingdom Metazoa; phylum Chordata; class Mammalia; order Carnivora; family Herpestidae; genus Helogale; species Helogale parvula. Next base: position 86,609 of record PJEM01004421.1, on the reverse strand, counting down.
GTGGTGTCCCCTTGCCAGCGTACATTTCTTTGGTGTTTGTCTCTCCACGACAGGACTAAATGTGTCAGGACCCAGGGCACCTGGTGGTTTTTTTTCCCACGAGTATTTCACTACCTACCACCACCCCCGACCACAGACACACTTTGCATGAGTGCATACACCCTGGACAATGCAAGGAGCGACTTGTCCCCTGCCATGAGAGATAGGCCAAGGACTTGCAGACCTCAACTTAGCTGATGGCCCATTGAGGCAGAGAGGGGGTGTTTGGGAGCTTCTCTGAACAACTTCTCTGCTCTGTCTGCAGTTACCACCCTGCTGGGCCCCCCTCAGGCTGCATCTCTTGCCGTCCGATATGCATCGAAGAAGACAGGTGGAAGCTCCAAAAACCTGGGCGGAAAGTCACCAGGCAAACGCTTTGGCCTCAAGAAAATGGAAGGTGAGGGTGTGCCTTGGCTTCCATTTCCCCCCGCCCCGTCCCGTGCTGTCCCCGGCATTCCTTTGCAGAACAGGAAGGCCAGGCCACACACACTCCTGGTCCTCTGCACTTAGCTGGCTAGAGCACTTGGCAACAGATTACAGATGCAGAGAAGACCTGAGGCAGGGAGGGGGTCCTGAGGAAGAGCAGATAGCCGTGAACCTGGGTCACGTGACTGGAGAGGAGACTGGCAGAGGGAGACCCGGGGCTGCTTGTGTCCAACCATGTAGGAGTTGGCCTTGTCCAGGGTCAGGCTTGAGGTGGGCGGGCGGCATTCAGGCCAGGAAGGCGAGGGCCGGTGTGTCTTCCCAGCATTAGCTGTGCTGCCCCAGCCCTGGGCCCAGAGCAGTGCCTGTGGACTTCTCTCCTAGGTCACTACGTTCATGCCGGCAACATCCTTGCGACTCAGCGCCACTTCCGTTGGCACCCGGGTGCCCATGTGAGTTGCCCCCTGGCTTTTTCCCCTTTTTGCTTTCCCAGAACCAGCCGCTGTGCTCCTAAGCAGGGTAGTAATAACAAAACAGTTGCGTTTATTGGGTACGTCTCAAACGCCACTCATCATTTAGCCTCCTGGGCCTGCATTATCTCATTTCATCCTTAGCCCATCACTGTGACGCTGTAGACTGTAGACGTCACGGCCATTTTACAGGTAAGATGCCAGGGACGTAGAGAGCGACAGGACCCCCGTGACAGAGCTGGGGTTCGTGCCAGGGGTGCCTGACTCCTGGTCACCGTGCTTTGCCTTGTGTGGCATCAGCCTGGTGCCCTTGGGTCTCCTTTCTAACCCCCACTTGTTAGAGGAGGAGACGCTTAGTGATCTGAAGATATTTTTTGAACCTAGGGAAACGAATTCCTGTGTATTCCTTTTTCCTTCTTTTTAATAATTGCTCTTTTGCATGAAGTTGTTAATAGATGGCTGAAAGATGGTTTGAATTTAATAAAATACAGTGCATGTGCCAGAAATTGGGTCTGCAGTAGGCAGGGATTTCGGTTTCAGCAAGCTGGGGTTACCTCCTGACGTAGGAAAGTTCTTTGTTAGCGCAGATCTATACTAGACTCTTCACATCATAAATGTGGTTTGGTTCCCTTTGTAAACAGTCCCCTGCTACCGCCCCTTTTTTGGCAATTTTAGGAGGCACCAAAAGACTGATAGCAGTCTATGATTATGTCAGAAATGCTGATTTGTATGGGAGTCGATTGTATTTGCAGTAGTTTTGTCTTTTAGAACTTGAGACATTGGCTGTGTGGCTGTGTTAAGTCTTGGGACTTGCTAAAGTAATAACAACAACAACAATAATAAAAGCTAACGTGTTTTGAGTTAGCAGTGTTCATGATTAACTCCTTTAATCCTCCAGTTGACCCCCTACAGTAGTTAACATTATCCCCATTTTGCAGCCGAGAAAACCAGGACACAAGTAACTAACACAGCTTGCCTGGGTCACAGGATAGTAGTTTGTAGTGCCGGCATTTGAACCAGGCGCTCTGGCTCCAGAGCTCATTCATTCCTTTAATCAGAGAAATATTGAGCGCTTCGTTGCCTGTCTCAAGTTCTAAAAGAAAAATGCTAAAAGGTACACAGTTTACGAATCATATATGCAACTCTTAGCGCAGTTTATTCTCTGCGCAGTGTTTTCCCCTGAAGAACAGTTAGAAATCACAGCTGCTCCACCAGGTGAGAATCAGCTGAGCTGACGAAGCAGTGACGCACAGCCAGTGCCCTTGGGCTGCCCTTTTGTCAGCGTGCGTGTTCCCACAGACACGGCTTTGCCCCATACTTTGCGTAGACCTTAAACTCTGGAGATCGCTGTTGGGATGAAAATCCGTCAAACTCATGTTTACTGTGACAGCTGCAGTGTTTTCCTAATTTTTACGTAAACCAAGCTCCCAGGGGCGGTGATGAAGGGCATTTTCCCGGGCCTGGTGTGGGGATTTGTCTGGTGTGGTGTCCAGCCAGCTGCACAGACGTGGGTCCAGACACCAGCCTTTCGGGGACCGAGTACCCACGTGGCTTGGCTTTTAGAGTTTTGTTTTCCCTCTTCTGTCACAGAGTCAGGAAGTAGAAGTCGAGGGAGTGCCAGGCAGTGGGAAAGGGAACCCAGGATAGAGCTTTGTGATCTCCCGTTGGGGCCCAGGGTCTGAATCGTCGGGAGAGCTTTGTTCTGCCGCCCGGGGGCGGGGTGCTTGGCCTGCGGTCCGGCTGACTGGACCTTTGTGTTGCAGGTGGGGCTAGGGAGGAAGAAGTACCTGTATGCTCTGGAGGAGGGGACAGTCCGCTTCACTAAGGAGGTCTACGTGCCCAGTCCCAACAACGCGGAGGCTGTGGACCTGGTCACCAGGCTGCCCAAGGGGGCCGTGCTCTACAAGACTTTTGTGCATGTGGTTCCTGCCAAACCTGAGGGCACCTTCAAACTGGTAGCTATGCTCTGAACTCCTGGTCCAGGCCGTTGGACAGAGACCGGAGCCCCGGTGACAGGACAGGGTGGCAGCAGCAGAAGTCGAGGGTTGTGGACGACGCGGCCTGCTGAGGAAGTCTGCTCGTGGTGATTGTAGAAGGCTCAGAAGTGACTGGCTGGGGAGCCTCTGGGAGACCTGACCTGGGGCTGGAAATAAAGTGTGCTGGAGTCATGAGCCTGTGCCGCAGGGGGATGAACCTGGAGGGAGCTGCTTACTCGGTGTTTGGTCCTTACCCGGTTCATGTGTACCACGGCGCACCCTCAAGGCAGAGAAGTGGCCTGTCAGAGGGAGGAAAAGAGAAGAGGGGAGAGTGTTTGAGAAGGTACTGCCTCAGCACCATCTCCCCGAGGGGAGGACGAGGAGAGCTTGTCCTTGAGGCTGCCACTGCCACTTCTCCCCCGGAACCATCCTGGGTCGGGTCCTGTGGGGCGGGGGGGAGCCATAAAGGAAGCGACATGGTCATGTCCCCTCCTGGAGCCCCTGACTCTGTGGGTCCAGTGTAGAAAGTCCCCATCTACCCTGGAATACCCAGGTCCTTTCAGTGATGAGGCAGACGGTGACAAATGGGCTGCTTTCTATCTTCTGGAGAGAGATGTGCCCACCTCACGTCCTCTTCTGGTTCTTGATTTATCTCAAACCATAAACAGCCACAAAGGATCTGGCTTTAGGAATACTCCGTCTGGGCCTAGACTGGGCTGGGGCAGGCCTTCGTTGTCCGTCTGACCCAAGACCTTAGATGCTTGGCTTTGAGTGGCAGGGCCGGGAAGAGTCTCAACTGAGGCGGAGGGCTGTCCCGGCTGTTAGGGGCAGGCAGTTTTGGCTGCAGCCCCAGCAGGGCTGGTAGAATTCAGGGACCGGGGGCACGGAAGCCTCCCAATCTGGGGAGCTCTACCTTGAACTTGTCTTCTTATTTTCTCAGGACGTGGCCTCAGATTCTCCACCTCCTGCACATCCTTGGCAGAAGTGACCGAGGGTTTGTTGGAAGTTCACTTTGGCTTCCTTCTTGTGAGGGTTCATGTACCAAGACCCAGCTCAGGGAGGTTGCTGGAGGTGTCCCTGTAGGCTCTGCACTGTCCCTGCCAGGCCCCTGGAAAAGCAGAAGAGGGCAGGATGGAAGAGGGTATGCCCTCCGACAGAGTGGTATTGTCCTGAGCAGGGCGGATGGCTGCTTCATGGGGTGGATGAGCAGAACCACAGCTCGTTCGTGGTGCAGGCGGTGGCCTTAGGGCCTCCCCGTAGCTTGGTGGCGGCTGAGGGATAGGAAAGTAAAGGCAGCAGCCAATCCCTGACCCACCAGCCTCTCCACCTGCCCATATACACACGTCCTTTCCTTTGCTTCAGCTTTCTGTGTCTCCTCTCCGCCCCCCCCCCCCCCCCCCCCCCCCCCCCCCGGTGATGCTCTTTCCAGGAGCCAAGCTGAGTCCTGGAGCTGTCGGCTCCATGAAATCCCTTCTGCAGGAGCTTGTTCTGAACCCCTGGGCAGAACCCGCCCCCAGGCTGGGGTCTGGCAGCCTTCCCTCCATCCAAAGAGGTGAAGCGGGACCTCCTTTCAAAGCCTGGGGCTCTCCATCAGTGGCCCTTTCCTCCTCCTGGGCTCTGGCTGGGCCTTCTGTATGAGAGCAATATGAACAAGGGCTCGGTTGTCCAAGGCACCCGAGGCCAGGAATGCCAGACATTCCCTCTCTGCAGGCCCAGCTCCTGAAGCGCCGTGTAATCACCTGCTGAACTTGCTGCGGCCGCTCCTTCTTTCGGCTGCTCTCCTGGCTGGGCAGGCGAGCCGGCTGCCACAGGGTGGCTGGTAGCCGTGGCAGCCCCACAGAACCGCCCTGAGACCAAGAAAAGCTGAGGGGGCAGGCACGCGCTCCCATCCCAACCTTCTTCCTCGGGGTAAGTCTAAGATTAGGGTGCACTCGACCTCCTCTCCCAGAAGTCCCTAGGCATCATCCCTTCCTTTCCCTAGCCACCCCAAGCCCCTGGCCTGCTTCAGGCCCCTAGTACACATCTCTCGTCTGAGTTCCGGGTGGCAGCCCCAAGGGTCCTCCCTCACCTGTGTCCCCTGGGAATCTCAGCAGCTTTCCACTGCCTCGACCTCGCTGGAACGTCCCATGGTGTGGAAGCAGGGATGGGGGCGGTCCTGGGGAGCGTGAATGAGGACTCAGTAAAGCTCAGGATTTGGGGTCAGCAAGCAAGAGAGCAGGGCCCTACCCCTTCTGTCCCTATGGCTCTCCACTTTAGTTCTCTCCAGCGAGTCTGAGGCACAGAGCTCAAGTCTCTGCATTTCTGAGATGCACTCGGTATAGAGATACCAGTCGTCCCCGGCCCCTGGCTCATTCTCACATGGTCTGGCAGCCGGCTCTGATGAGCTTTGAGGGAGTCAGAGAAAGCTGCCTCCCCCTGTGCCCACCTCTCCATCCTCTCTGTGCCCAGAATTGGAGGGCTGCTGGGGAAGCAGGGCATCAGGAGGTTGCAGGTCAGAGGATTCCTTTTGCTCTCTGTACCTAGGCTCCCATATGGTGCCCTGTCCCTGGGGAGTGGCCTGACAGTACTGGAGCCACCACCTCCCTCGTCCTCGGAGTCAGTGCTCTGGGCTTTCTCCTGGGAGCGAGGGGGACGTGGGCCTCCAGTTGGGATGAGACCACTGTCCTCACCAGCAGCCCCCAGACTGGGTCCCCATTAACAAAAACCAGGCAGGACGCTGATGACATTAGTAACCTTTTCCACACTGCTGCCCTGGCCCCAAGGGAATCCAGGCTGTCCATCAAATAGATTGCAAAGGCCCCTTCGATACTGAACCGTTGCCCTTCCCTGGCCAGAGTGCAGGTACCTTTTTCTTGGGACTGGGGTGGGGAGGGGGGCACCAAGAGAAGGGTTGGTGGGTTGGGGTGCTCATGTTACATATTGGTTGGGGCAGCAGCAGGACAGCCGTGGTGAACCCCAAGGATGAAACTACCCTCCCAATCTCCCCCCAGAGGCACAGGTCAGGGGTCCAGCCTGGACCTGGCACGCACAGGCCCACCTCACCTCCCTGCAGTGGAATCCCGCCCCAGAAGTTTGGTAGGGTTGACGTGGCTGGGCCTTTTTGCTGCTGCATCAACCCCCTGTGGCAGAGATTTATGTGGGAGAGTGATGTAGCTTTATCCTGTCTGTCTCTTTCTTCAGCCCAGGGAAATGATGTGTATGAGGAGTCTAGAGAGGGACACACTTAGGAGGTGAAGGAACTTGTGGTAGGGCTAGACACTCTGAGGGGTCAGGGGAGGACTCCAGAGCCCGAACTCTGACCCCGGTGCCCACCCCCTTCTCCACTATGACAGACCGTGGCATCCCAGAACCCGGCAGGGAAGGGACCAGCCGTACACAGCATCCTTCCCAAGTGGCTTGCCCTAGGTCACCCTATAGATGAAGAGGCTGGGCTTCTGGCCTATGGTGAGGGGTCAAGGGTACATCTTATCCAACCCTGGGACTCAGAAGAGCAGTGGTGGAGGGGTGCCAAGACAGGGCATCAGCCTTGAGCCATCTTCAAGACAGTCAGCAGGGCCACAGGACTGCTCTGTCCCTGGGCCAACCCCTAGCCCAGGAACTCTGGCCCAGAGGAACAATTGCATTGGAGCCAGGGTATCTGTGAGCGGGTCTGCCCCTGCTTGTTCTGTCAGTACGGTGCCAGGACCTCACGTCCCACAGAGGACGCTCCCCTCTGCGGGCCTGACAGCCACCAAGTCCCCTCTACAACCTTCAGAAGAGGTTTTGGCAGGAATGGGCTCAACTTCTACACCCCATGGCCAGCCAGGGGGGCTCCAGCTTGCTCAGACCTCTGTACTTCTCCGTTCCAGATCACCTCGCAGGAACTTGGCCCTGCCGCTTCCCACTGGCCTAGGGAACTGGGCCCCGGATGCCAACTGGCTGTCCTCTGGTCTCGGCTCCTGCCTCTACAGTAACCGAGGTATCCATGGTTGCTCTGGAAACTGGGCATGGGCCACATATACAAAAGCCTCTCTGCGAGGGATCTCCCCCTCCTTCCAAAATAATTATTGCGGCAGCCTACGGGGGCCAGGGTGCCCCAACACACCTCCACCCTTGACCCCAGGGGCCCAGCCAGGAGAGGATTCAAAGAAGCTTCAAAAAGCCCAGGACTCCAGGTTGAGCTCACCCTACAGAAAGATGGGGGTGGGGAACACGGCAGAGAAGCTGCACTCGCTCTTGCCTCAGTGGTTTGCATGGCAGAGGACAGGAGAGGAGGGCCTCTGCAGCCAAAGCTGCCTTCTGAACCCGCCAGGTCCTGCAGTGCTCCCAGTTCCAGAGGCCAAAACAGTTCGGAGCAGAGTGGGTGGAGCTGGCCTGCACGTGAGGGTCTCCTGGGGGAGGGCCGCCTGCTCAGGCCATGATCTCATGGTTCAGGAGTTTGAGCCCCGCATCAATCTCTGCTCTGAAGGCATGGAGCCTGCTTGGGATACTGTCTCCCCTTCTCTCTGCCACCCTTCTCTCAAAATAAATAAACGTTAAAAAAAAGAATCTCCTGGGGGACCTTTGAATCCACACTTTGACTGGACTCCCACCTCATACTAATTAACTCCAAACCATTAGGCCACTAGGCTAAAAGTGCAAACTCAGAACGTCCACAGCGGGGGACAGTCCCGAGTGGCAGTAACAGAGGGCATGGTATGATGGGCTGAGTGTGGCAGGGGCCAAAATGGCGCCCACGCCCTACTGCGTTCAAAAGACAAGACTTTGGAAACTGCTGGGCTAGCCTCATGACAGCACAGCCACAGCCTGGGAGAAACCTGTCGCCTGGATGGCAAGACCTCACTCAGCCAGCTGAGTCTCCGTGTTCTGACCCACACTGCCTGTGCAGAACAGGCTGGACCCACTTAGTGCTTTTTCTATTGGCCTAAGAGTTGATGTTAAAAAAAAAAAAGAAAGAAAAAGAAAATATTCTAGAGAATCAGAGGGGAGTTTCAGATGTCCATGAAAATAGCAACTAGAAAACAGTAATCCTAGCCCCTAACCCAGACCCTTATTTCCTGGGAGATCCTACTGTGGGCTCCTTCCTTGTTAGCTGTCCTAAGAAGGGCAGGGTATAGTGAGAGTGGTACGGGGCGGTGGCGGGGAGGAGGCAGGAGTCTGAAGCTTGCAGCCGCTGCCTGATAGCTGTGGGCTCATCATGTCAGTTTCCTAACGTGCTCGATGCACGTTTTATTAACGTTTTATTATCCGTTAAGGATAATAAAAGTTCCTGCCTCGCAGGTTGTTCAGCTGCCACAAGACACTGCCCACACAGCCCCAGCGCTGTTCCTGGCGGGCAGGGGCACCCCCTCCTGGCAACTAGGAAACCTGGACATGAGGCAGGTTAGGCAGCCCTTGCTAACCAGGCCAGCAGGTCAGAGAAACCCTCGCTCCTGCCTGAAGTAAGATGGGCAGGTCAGAGACAGAACCCTGCTGACAACGGCTGGGTGGCTGGAGGGAGAAAGGGCTTGGGCAGAGGATGGGGGCTGGACAGAGCTCTCCAGCTGGGCCCTCCCAGGTCTTAGGGCCGTGGCCATGGACCCCAGCCACTGTTGCTCTTGCCCCTACAGCTCCAATGGTAACTATTAGGCCGTGGCTAGGGCTGCCTCCATCCTCAAGGCTGCTCTACAACTCGGAGGTGGGCAGGAGGGTGCAGAGGGCTTGTGGGACTGGGCCCTCATCGTGATGCCAAAGGCAGAGATGCCAGCCTGTGCACAGAAGTGCTGGGTCAGGACCCATGAGAACTAAACCGGCATTTGTGCTGGCCTACTGGGTGGCAATGGGCAAGTCTCCAGGCCTCTCTGGCCCTCTTTAGCCCTCAGAAAAAGGGAGCTGCTTCAGATGGGTTCTTGTATCCCTTCTGGCTCTTGGATTCTCAGTCCGTTCCAACTCTAGCGACTGAGACCTCCAGCTTCTCAAGGCTGCCAGGGTTACCAGCGAAGACGTGTCCAAGGCCCAACACTGATGGCTTCCCGACACCCAGGAGGAAAAACACAGAGGCTTGACTTAGAGAGATAGAGATATATTTCTTCTGTTGCATATTTCAGACTTCACACTGAGCTTCAGGCACAAGGCTGCTCTAGGTTCTCTGGAGAGCCCCGACAGAGCCTTCTTCCCATACTGCTTGTGAGCGCTTGCCCTCCCGGGCGGAAGCCCAGGCCCTGCCTGCAGTTCTGGGTACCTGGGAGACTCTGCATTGGTCTCAGCAGGCCCTGGGGCCCTGCGTTGCCCATCAAGGGGTGGGACATGCTGGAGAGCCCTAGAACCAGCTCCACCCCTTCTTCCAGGGTCCCCTGGCTATACGAGGAGAGGCTGTCTTGCTCAACGGCAGAGCTGCAGCGCTCTCCCAAATCACCTGTTCTCCGGGCCTCAGAGCCTGGCATGGTGCTTGCACCCCTGGAGAGCCGCAGCCGTGAGCACCCGGCTGGGAGACGAGGCCCTGGAGAGTGAGGCAGGCCCGGCCTCCTCCAGAGCCACAACAGATGGGCTCGTCGGGCCCCTGCTCCCTGGAGCCAGGGCCTACTTCCTGGGGCTGCCCAGAGCCCTATTGCACAAGTTTGTTTCCAGTTCCTCCCCCTATCACCCATTAAAAAAGAACAAAAACAAAAAATAACCACACAAAAAACCCCTCAAGAAACCTAGAAGGGAAAGTGAGGAAGAGCAGGGCGTGGAAGCAGAGCCCTTCTCCCCACGTTCCTGTCAACCTCTGTTCCCCAGCCACACCCTTAGCAGGAAGCACGATGCCCACCTCCCCTGCCATCGGCGTGGGTTCATGATGGCTGGTGTGGGTGTTCTGCCTGGGCCTCTGGTTCTTGCCTGTGGGGAGGGGACATCCCTCCCGCTGTCTGTAAGGTGCAATCTCCCCCCCGGGGTCATCCGGAGGTGCTGGCTGGGGCCCTGCTACCTGAGTCGCCCGTCTGCTTTGACGGGCCCCAGCTCTGATTTGGGGTCGGGGAAAACAGAGCTCCAGCTGGTCAGTCTGCAGAGCTCCAGGGAGGGGCAGGTGGAAGGGCCCATGGCACACAGTCCGGCCACCGACCAGAAGCCACTCAGCTCCCCATCTGTCCAGGCCTCGAGCGCTGGGCCCGTGAGTTCTGCATGCCGGCGGGCAGCCTCCTCTGCGGGCTCCGGCTGAGGCAGGCTCAGGATGCCACTGAGGCCCTGGAAACTCTGCTCCGTGTACTCGTTGTGAGGTGGCCCGGCGTGCAGCCAGCTGGCATCATCTGGGGGGCGGGGCACAGAACAGGCGGTAAGCACACCCTGCCCCACTGAGTCCACAAAGGCCAGACTCTGGGATTTGGGTCTGGGCACCCCAGCTTCTGTCCCAACTCTACCACTGAGTCACATGTTGCTGAGTGCCCCATGACCTCGGGCTTATCCACAGAACTTTTTGTGCCTGTAAAACCCCTAGTTTTATAAAATCATGACCGTCATCTCTGGATGCCCCAACTCAAGGATTAAGTAGAACAGTGGGTTCAAGGCACGGGTAGAAGATAAGGTAATGCTCCTCTAGTGTTCTGGTCTGTGTCCCCCGTGCCTCTTCTCAACCATCTCCAGTGGTTCCCAGAGCCATGAGCAGCCCCACACTCAGGCCCTCAGCTCTGGGGCCCAGCTTGCTTGGGCAGCCTTCCTTTCCACCAATCCTTGCACCCTACTCCCCAGCTCTCTATTCCCCTCAATCACCAGACACCAGCTCAGGTCAGCCTTCTCTGCCTATGGAATTCCATCTCATCAAGGCTCAGCTCCAACAGCGGCCTCCATCTGTCCCCCTCTCCTGCATCAGACTGGGAGTCCCAGGAGAGCAGGGGTGCAGCCTGTCCGCTCTGGATCTGCCACAGCACCCCTCCAGACCTTACCCGTCTCTAGGTTACCCCTGCCCTGACCCACTTTCTCTGTGATAAGATGTAGCCGGAGGAAGGAAACATCTACCTCCCCACTGAGCACCCACTGACCTACTGGATATAGGCCTCTTTTACCCACATGCTCATCCCTAACACCTCCCAGGGGCTGTATTAGGCCCCTCTCCAGGGAATCCGAAGCCCGTGCTTGTGTTCAGAGCCTCTCCCTTAGCTTCAGCCAAGTGTGGGCTGGGCCCCGTGACCCAGGCCACCCAGCCACACAATGGACTGATGGCCCATCAGATCTACTGTCCCAAGAATGAGGAGCCTGGGGACCAAGAGGCCCTGGTAAGTTTCTGCTGCACTGAGAGCCCATGTATCATGTGTTGAGAAGCCACAGCCTGACACTGACACACAGACGGGACAGAATGAGGGACAAGGTGGCCCCACAGAGACCGAGAAAGGAGCTCTGGTTCCAAGTGAGACTGAGACACTTCCTGGGTTCTGGGGACAGCCTTGCGATCTTCCAACAATTTTCCCTTTTTACCTGAGCTAGTTCGAGGGAACTTGTGTGCACACACCCAGGAGGTCTATAATAATTGCATCACTTTTACTTTACACATAGTAAGACGGGCTCAGAAGGTCAAATAACTTGGCAAGGATAAAGGTCCATGTAAAGCATCAGAGCTACATGTCAAAGCCAAGTCTGCCAGACTCCAGAGCTTGCCTCTCTACCCTATCACAGTGCAGGGACACTAAGGGCCAGACCATCAGGGCCCCAAGCCTGCCCCTTCCCCTACTCAAGGGTCAACTCTGATGGTCAGCTCCCCGGGGTCCCCTGCCAGGCAAATCCTATTCTATCAGGTTTCTGAGCCCAGATTCTTACCTTTCCTGAGAGGTAGTTTGCGGTTGAAGGTCAAGGGCAGCACGAGGAAGTGGGTCTCGCCCAGGGGTTCCCAGAATTGAAGCAGTCGAACAGTCCAGGCCCCTGGCCGCAGGGGCCGGCTCAGTGGGGGCTTGTACTGTGTGACCTCGGTGTCCGCGTCCACTGCGATGTCATAAGATGTGGCCACCACATAGGTGGGGTCGATCCACACCACGGTGGCTGTGAGGTTGGGGCCCCGGGCCCAGCGCTGCATGGCCACTGGCTCATCCAGTGGCCCCAGCAACCCCCCAAAGTTCCGGAAAAGGCGCTCCTTGGGGTCCCACTCGGTGCCGACCTGTAGGGAGGGAGGCAGCTGGGCAGGAGCCTGGAGAGCCAGTCCTCTCTACTCTGATGCTGTCTCTAACTCTCTGTGTGACCTCAGGCCAGTCACTGTATCTTCCTGGGCCTCAGTTTCCCCATTTGCAAAATGAAGGGCTTGGACGAGGATTTCCTTAATATCTTTCTCAGCCCTGTGCTTTATTCTAAACTCCTGTCCTGGCTTACTCTGCAATGGCAGGGGCATACGACAGAGATGAAGTTTAAGGCTCTACCCAGAGACCATCCCCACATGAAGCCAAGGCCCCCAAGAGCCAGAGGACACTCAAAAACCTAACGGAATATCAAAGTCCCTCTAGAAAGAAAATCGCTGTAGTTTTTGAAGAGACTAGGCTTGTGTTGTAGGGCAAAGACAGTCCCCTCCCTGCTCACTGCCTGTCCTCTGTGCACCCCAAGCGGGAGGTGCGCATGCGGGAGAGACACAGGCATGCGCACAGGGCATCACCAAGGTCCCGTCATGGGGAAAGAAGAGCCCATGAACTCGGTCCTGAGAGGCCCAATCCAGTCCTCATCCCTCTCTTGATGTCTGTCCCTCTCTGCCCACTACCCCTGGGTCTTGCTGGGGGTCAGGAGAAAGCAAGGGGAGGACCTGTCCCACCTCCAAACTCTGGAGCCGGCTGGCCTGGTCACTGCGCCCCAACAGCTTCAGCGACCCCTGGGGCATCAGCCACATCTCAAGCGTCTCTGCCGGCCCCTGGGCTGAGGGCTGCACCGCCTGCGTCACCAGGTAGCCCTGGAAATGGTCGTCATAGAAATACAGGTGCACACTGGACGGCAAGCCCCTGGGCTCAAACCTAAGAAGGTTCCAGCAGGGAGAAAGGGAGATGCCATCAGCACACCCAACTGGCCTGGTGTCCTGGGGAGGGGGGCTCTGGGGAGTCCCATCCCCAGGAGCTTCCTTTGCCCCAAATCGCGTGCCCACAGCACCTACATGCCTGGCTCTTGCCATCCTTGTTTTGTCTGCCTTCTTCCCTGCCTCAGACTGGGGGCTTCCTGGGGCGGGGGCTGTCTCTTTCTGACTGACCTCCCACAGGGCACCCTGAGGACCAGAGATGTGCCAAAAGTAGGCCTCACCTGCAGAGCGGGGCAGCCAGGGGGGGTGCCGCGGTGGCAGCGTGGCGGACGCTGAGGCGGGCAAAGGCGGTGTAAGCAGTCAGCATGACATCGCTGAGCCCACTCGGGCCGTCGGCCGCGTCGTAGGTGTTCTCCCAGTAGGCCTTGAGGGCCGGTGTACCCGGGGGGTAGCTGCCATACAGGTGGGAGTCCAGGATTTCCAGGACCTCCTGGTTCACAGTCGACTCAAACTTCCGGGCGAAGAAGGTGGGTCTGGAGACTTGCTGGAGCAGGAGACGTAAGGAGGATGAAGGGGTCTGGAGGTCCCAGGTGGCGTGGCTGGGGCAGGAGGGCCCTCCCCAGCCTCCTGGGGCCCTTCCAGCGGCCCCAGAGGATCTGGTGGGTTCACCCCGCATCCTTTCTGACCCTGGGAAGCACGGGGCGCGGAGGGGGGAGGGGCCCCGGGGAAGCACCTGCAGCCGGAGGAAGTCCTGTGGCTTGAAGTCGTTGGGGGAGCAGCCGCACCAGTCCACGATGTGCTTGTACTGGCACTTGCAGCCCAGCCTGCGGTTCCAGTTGGTGACCCGCAGGTTGTTGTCCACGAGGCTCTCACAGGCCGGGCTGTTCTCCAGCACCGTGTGGAAGAAGGACTGCAGGAGGGGGGGGTGCAGGGCAGGGCGGAGGGTGAGCCCCAGGCACCCCGTCGCGCGGCCTCCCTGGCCTCGCCGGGGACCCGGGCCACCCACCTCTGCAGGGAGCAGCGTGTAGGTGTAGAACTGGCGCAGCTGGGCCACCAGCGGGTCGTCGGTATACACCACGTACTCCACAAAGCTGCGTGTCAGCACGAACCAGTCGGAACCGCCGTCCACCACAATGCCCGCGGGGATCTGCCGCTCGCCCAGGCGCCACATGTGCGAGTCGCACTCATGGAAGAGCCGGTCCAGGCCCTGTTTCTTGATGAACCTGTGGGCAGCGGGCAGGCCACAGTGAGGGTCATGGGGTCGGAGGATGGGGGTGGGAGGACAGGCTCGCGGGAGCACCTTGGGACCAGCATGCCTCAGTCTGTGGCTCATCTGGAGGCTTTGCAAGCCAGCTGTGTGTGGGAGGGGCTGTGAGGGGACCCCTGGCCAGGGCTACCCCCACCCCCAGCCCCTCACCTGGAGTTGTCCCGGCCATGTGACTTGAGGAAGTTCTTGTCCCGGTTTTTAGACAGGAAAGCCACCAGCTCCTCGTTCGTCCTGCAGTAGGGAAGCGGTGTGGGCGGTGTGGGTAGGGGAGCTGGCTCAGGCCTGGGACACGGCCGCCTCAGCACCCTCTGCCTTCACTCTGGGCCCCTCTCTGCCCCCCGGAGAGCTGCCCTAGCCACGCCCTGCCCCCAGATGATGCTCCAGAGTGGGGGCACCCCCAGCCTTCCTCCGCCCCTTGCCCTCTCACCTGGCACCCCAAGTTCAGGCCTCTGCCTGCTCCCTGGTCCCTTGTCACTCTTGAGCCTGACATGGCTCCCTCCCCAAAAACATGGCTGTGGCCCAGGGACCAGAATGAGGCTTGGGGGGAAGGGAAGGAGTCTATCAGGCCCCCTCCCACCCCAAGTACCCCCACGGGTCGCCCTCTGCCCCGGGGGACTCAGGGCACTGCCCCCCACCTGGTTGGGTAGTCAGTGGCACTGAGGTTGATGAAGAAGTCCCAGGCCCAGCCGGGCGTCTCCAGCAGGTCCTGCATGCTCCGCAGATACATTCTCAGCAGGCTGGCCCCCCCCCAAATGGTGACCATGCGCCAGGGCGTCACCCGCACGTTATCGTACTTCCGGGCCAGCTCCACCACCTCGCGGTGCAGGTAGTTGGAACGCTGGGGGGGGGTAGGTGGGCGATACTCAGTAGCCATAGGGGACCCCCAGTATCACGACCTCCCCACCCGACCCCACCCCTGGGACAAGTGACACGGAATGGAGAACGTGCAGGCAGGACGCCAGCTCCTAACTGGCTATGTCGCCTTGTGCTGGCCCCTCCCCATCCCCAGGCCTGCTGCCCTATCTCTGGGCCACCTGAGCAGATCAAAGACCCTGTCTGTCTGTGACCTCCTGGGTCTTGGTGCTGCTCGCTCAGATGCCTATGTTGTCTCCCCAACAGTACCTTGTCTACGTGGATATAAAAGAAATGCCGCTCATGGTAGACAGCCTTGAGGAGACGCTTCAGCTGGCGGATCGCGCGGCCATGAACCACCAACATGTAGGCGATTCGTACTGGGGGGCCGTCTGCGGGCTGCTGGGCCCGGACTTCGTCCCACTGGACGCCGGGGCTCATCTTCCCTGAGAGGAGAGAACAGGGGCATCAGTGAGGCGCCTCCCCAGGCCATGGGTGCAGGTGAGATGGGAAGAGCCTGCCTGATGCTCCCAGGTCCCAGCCCTGCCTCAGTCACTGGGCACACTTATCACCTGCTTAGCCAGGGAGGCGAGTCCCCGTGAGCTTTCTGCCTCTGAGAAATGAGGGCAAAGGACATGCCATGCCACCCCCACCCCCGGCCCCGGACTACCACCTCTCCGTCCATGCCCGTCTCTTACTCTTACCAGCCAGCTGGCAGTGCCGGGGCACAGCCTTGGGCATGAGGCTCCCGGCCTGGTGCAGGCACACCACATTGGCAATCTCCTGCTGGCACTGCTTGGAACTGGCCCGGGCCAGGGCCGACAGTGCGTCCTTGCCCACGATTTCACACTTGGGGGTGAAGCCGTTGTCCGTGGGCTGGGGGGCGCCCTCCACACTCCCCGTGTCTCCATGCGGTGGGAAGCCAGCGGCCCCACCCAGGGCCTCCCCGGCCGCTGCCCCACTGAGGTTCTGGCGGCCGGGGGCCTCCGGGGGTGGGGCTGGCGGGACCCGGCGGTTGGCTCTGTGCCGGCTGGTCACGGCCCGCACCACCTTGGCCACGGGCACACCGGGGCTCTCAGCGCGACCCCGCCAGCGCCCATGTCTTCTGCCCGCACTGCCCCGCCGCCCAGCTGAACTGTCTGTGTCCTTGGAGCCCTCACTGGGGTCCAGCAGCCGCGGCTTCCTCTGCCTTCCTTTCTGTAAGAGACAGGCAAACACAGGTCACTGGGACGGTCACTCACCTCCTGCTCCCTTAGCTCCCCGCTGGCCTCTGCCACCCTCTGCCCAGAGAGTGCTCCTCACGGCCCAACCAGCCGGCCGAGGAAGCGCCATCCTACCTCCATGGCACCACTGCACCCATGTCCCCACATGCCCAGAACACAGGGCACCACGCCCCCCTTGTGCTTGGGAATCAAATACCACCCTCTCTTCCAGCAAATACGATGTCCGCAGATGTCACAAAAGAAGGGTGTGGGGAGGATACCAGGGTCCCAGCCAGGTAGAAAGAGACAGGAAGGAAGCATTCTGCCAACTACAGCATCTCCACATGGGAGTAACACCATATCGGCTGGGTTCTCTGGGAGACAGGGACCAAGATGCAGTTGGAGTGTGTGACTTTCCCCATGGAGGATGCAGGAGTGGGAGCGCGGCAGGCAAAGCTGTCAGACCCCCGAGCGGGCCTGACGCCGAGGTCAGGAGGGGCAGAAGGAAGGGCATCAGACAACGGTGCAGCTCGGAGAGAGCCGTGCCCCGCTGATGGGAATGGCACAGATCGCTGCCACACACCATCACTGGCTGGAGGGCCGAGGTAGAGCTGCTCTTCTCAGTGGGCTGTCTCTGGGAGGGAAATCTGCCCTGGCCACCTCACCCTGCTCCCTGGCTCCTCCTCTTTCCAGCCCCCTGCATCCCCTCCTCCACCCCCCTCCCTGGGCCCAGCCCCACCCATCCTTCAAGATCCAGCTCCAAGCCCCCTCATGCGAACACCCCAATTGGCCCAGAGGGGGGCTCCCAGGTGAGAGACTGTCACACCAGCCCCATCTCCCAGCGTCTGGCCGGGGACGACATCTGGCTGCTGTCGGTGGCTGAGACCTGGGAAGGGCAGGAGGGACGGTGTGACTGCCCCCCTCCCCTGAGCAGGTCCCTCAGCTGTAAAGCGGGGGGTGGGGGGAGGTGTGAGCATAAATGAAATAGAGCAGGAGATGGTGTGCCGCAAGGAGCCGTCTCCACCAGCCATCCGCTGCTCCCTCGTGACCCCTCTGTGGCCCCCCGGCCCCCAGCAGTACCGCATAGGCCGCAGGCCTTTCAACAGCATGACCTGCTGGTCCACAGCACCCTCCTTGCTCAGCTGTCGGGCGCCCTCCCGGGGTTTCCACAGCCTCTGAGGCCGTCCCTTAATCTTCTGGGCTGACCCTTCCTTATCTCCCAAGGCCTTCCCTCCCACTAGCTTCCCATGTGACCTCTGAACTTCAACCTCTAAACTCTAACCACTCCTGGGGCGCCTGGGTGGCTCAGTCGATTAAGCATCCGGCTTTGACTCAGGTCATGATCTCACGGTTTTTGGGTTCGAGCCCCACATCAGGCTCTGTGCTGACAGCTGGCTCAGAGCCTGGAGCCTGTTTCACGTTCTGGATCTCCCTCTCTCTCTGACCCTCCCCTGCTCACACTGTCTCTCTCTGTCTCTCAAAAAATAAATTAAAAAACCTTTAAAAAAAAAAAAAGTAAACTCTAACCACTCCCAAGTTTGTCTCTCTAGCCTGGACTGCTCCCCTGAACCTTCTGGTGTTTAACTGCCCTCCTGTCCCCTCAGTATCTCCCTTGGGGGCTTGACAGGCCTCTGGAACCCCCAAGTCCGAATGGGAGCTCCTCATCTTCCTCCCCAATCTGCCCCTAAGTCCTAGTCAGTCTCCGTGTCTGCTAACAGTGACCCCGTCCTTCAAGTCACTCAGGCCAAAACCTCTGGAGAGTCAAAAACTAGTTTCCCTTACACACCACATCAACTCGTGACCAGTAAGCCCTGCTGGGGCCACCTTCACGACACGTCCAGAGTCTGACCACTTCTCACCGCCTCCCTCACGGCGATGCCTGCCTGGTGTCCCAGGTCCCCCTGCTCCTACTCCGGTTTCCCAGTGGTCTGTCCCTATTGCAAGAGCCAGTGTTCATATTAAAACAAGCCCCATCTCACATGCACCCCAATGTTCATAGCGGCACGTTCAACAATAGCCAAATCATGGAAAGAGCCTACATGTCCATCAACTGATGAATGGATCAAGAAGATGTGGTTTATCTATACAATGGAGTACTACATGGCAATGAGAAAGAATGGAATCTGGCCATTTGTGGCAATGTGGATGGAACTTGAGGGTGTTACGCTAAGTGAAAAAAGTCAGGCAGAGAAGGACAGATACCATATGTTTTCACTCATAAGTGTAACAGGAGAAACTTAGCAAAGGACTATGGGGGAGGGGAGGGGGGAAAACAGGGAGAGGGAAGGAAGGCAAACAGTGAGAGACTCTTGAATACGGAGAACAAACTGAGGACTGATGTGGGGTGGGGAAAGGGGGTGATGGGCTTGGAGGAGGGCACTTGTGGGGATGAGCACTGGGTGTTACATGGAAACCAACTTGACAACAAACTATAAAAGAAAAAAAAGTAAAATAAAAAAATAAAACAAGCCCCATCTCACCACCCCTCTACTCCAAACCACCCTTGGCCTCCCCGCCGAGGGTAAAACCCCAAAGCCCCTCCAAGGGCCCACAGAGGCTGCGTGAGCTGTGGTCTGGCTGTCCTTCCCGCCACCTTCCCCCTCTGACCTCATCGCCTACTAATCTGTCCTCACGCCCACTCTCCTCCAGCCACAGTGGCCTTCTCACTGGCCCTCTACGCCACTTGCCACGCACTCTCCCTTGTGCCTGGAACGCCATCCCACAGATGTCCCCATAGCTCATGCCTTGTCCCCTTCAATTCTTTGCTCAGATGATGTCTCCTCAGCAAAGGCCACCCTGACGGCTGTATTTAAACGGCAGCTCTCCCTCTTTCTCCACTTTGCTGTTCCCAGAGCACTTCCTTCCTTCTCTCAAAGTCTAATGTATCTGTATTGTGTTATTCTGTGTCTCTCCACTCACAAGAATGTAACATCCATGAGGACAGGGTTTTTGTTGTTTCCTCAACGAGTGCATTCAGAGAGCCCAGAAAAACATCTGGCGAAGGCAGACACTCCAAAATATTTGTTGAATGGATGCATGGATGACTATAAAGCTCTTGACACAGGCTCAGCATTCACTAGCTACTGACATCCTTATTATTATTACTCTTACTATCGTGGGAGGAGGATTAGGAAATAGTTAAATGGGAAGTCAGGAGAGGTGCAGGGACGCTCAGACATCTTGGACTCTGCAGGGTGGAGTGAGTTTTACCAGCCCCTCCCCTCCCTAGGCCCTTTCTCCCCTCCCCTGTCAAAGCATGACAGGCACCATGCATGGGAGGGTCTGAGCCCCACTCCTCCACCCAGGCGCCCACACTCTCCATGCGTGGCACCCAGCCAGCTCTCTGATCTCTAGAGAGGTGCCCCATGAGAGCTTGGGGCATCTGTCCCCTATCTGCAGAGATACTACAAGATCGACGGCCGGGTGGGGAGGGCACCCCGGGCCAGGCAGCCCGCAGGAGGTGAAAGCAGCTGCACAGGGCTGAGTGTATGCCAACCCGGTGACATCTGACCTGGCTGCCCGTGGTCAGAACTCGGGTGAACAGAGACGGCAGAGCAGCGGTGGGCTCTTGGGGTGGAAGCCAGCACCCGCGAGTCAGGAAGCTGGTCAAGAGGGCAGGGCACGGGGCACACGGCCAGGCTGGTTGCGGTGGGAGATGGGATGTGGGAGGAGATGGGCAGGCTGGTGCCCTGCACTGCAGCAGGGAGCCGGCTGACCCTGAGAAGGTCAATCCCAGGGGAAGTGGGGGACCCCTAGAGACGGCAGTGAGGACTGGGGAGGGGCCCCTGCCAGGCACCCAGCCCCCACCTCTGCCCCTTACCACCAACGTTCATATGGGCATCAGCAGGGTCCCAAAGGGACATGCCTCAGTTAGCCTTGAGGTCAGGGTCCCCTCTGATTACTGAGGGTAGGAACTGCCCTCTGACCTCTGGCCTTCGAGGTGCCCCCTCCCCACTGAGGAGGCATTCAAAGCCCTCTGCCATTTCCTTACTCCGCAGTCCTGATTGGAATCTTTCTCTGAGCCCCGAAGACAGAACACTGAATCGCTTACCCCACAGCCTACCACCTTCAGACTTCTCAAGCTGTGTTTAAAGTAAGTGGTGAGACCATGCTTGCGAAAGCTTAAAAGCCATAAAGTGGCTCTTTGGACGTTAATGGTCAGCCTTGGTCTCCGCTCTAGCCCCCCCACAGATGGGCAGAGTGTGCGTCTGAAAGGTACAGCGAACTCCAGCACTGCTGAAACCCCTCCGATCCCTTCCCACTTCACTTACAACAAAACCCGAGCCCTCCCTAGGGTCTCTAGGATGTGCCCCAGACCAACTCTTGGACCTTCTTCCAGGGAACACGCCACACCCTTCTTCCCATTCCTCGAAGACACCCAGCTAAGCCCATTCTCCCCAGGGCCTCTGCCCGCACTCTGTCCCCCTCGGCCCCAGGATGACTGGCTTCTTTAGCTCATATGCCACTTCCTGCCAAAGCTTTCCTCCACCAGACTCCACCAACCCCCTTGCTACTGAGTTTCCTTTCTGCTGTCAGGCTCTCTCCCTGCACCCTGTCTGCCCTTCAGGGCCCCGGCCTTGTCTACTTGGCTTATTTCTGGATCCTCGGTATTAGCACTGCTACCTGCTGCTGCTAAGGAGGAGTTAACAAGTGTTTGTTGACTGACTGACCAACTGACTGACTGGCTGGACAAATAGTCCTAATAAGAGTAAGAGTTATTTACTGACAGTTCAGCATGTGTCAGGAACTCCTGCAAATCCTTCCCAGGTATCATTTTCATTTTTAGTCTTTAAGATCACCCAATGAGAGAGAGAGCACTGACGAGGGCACAGAAAGAGGTTAGGTGATTGGCTTGGGGTCTCACTGCCACTTAGCAGCAGGGCTGGGAAAGGACACAGGACACAGAGGTGGGGCAGTCCGACTTCAGCGCCCACCTTCCTAAGCCCTATGCCATGCTGCCTGGAAGCCCAGGCTCTAGTGAGGTGGCTGTTGAGGGGGTCCAAGCACCGATGGCTGCCTGGTTGGCACAACATTTAGGTCATCGAACATCGTTTCCTTTCCAGCCCAGCCCTGTCAGATTCTGCCAGGAGAAGGAGGTGGGGTGGTGGGATCCCCAGTTCTCCACCTAGGCTATGGGCAGGGCAGCAAGCAGGGATCTGAGGCCTGGACAATCTCTTAGCCCATCTATTGGGAGACTCACAGAGCCATGCAGCCCAGGGCCTTTTGTTTCTGAGAAGCCTCTGCAGCCCTGTCGTGGCTGTCCCCACAGTGGTCACTGGTACCCCAGGATCAGAGGGCTCCCTAACTGCCTCAGGAGCCTGGTGCACCTGAGAACATCTCATCTGCCCAGTCTTCTCACACTGACCCCCAAACACTCTTCGTCTTCCTCCTACTTACTGGCCCACACAGAACCAGCTCACTCCATTTGTATGTCACAGAGCCAGCCTCCCCACCCCATCCCCCTCTGCCTCTCTCGGAGTTGTGGTCTCACATGACTCTGTTCCAGCAACCTAACCATCCCAGCCTCTTGGCTCTTCCCAAAAGGGCAAGGGCAGCCTTTCTCCCAGTTTCCATACCAGGTCTTCCCAACTGCCCAGATGCAGGAAGGGGAAGGGGACATGGAGCCTCTCATGGCCTTCTCACTGCCAGGTGGGGAGGCCCAAGAGGAGATGGCAAGCAGAGTGTCTGACTCAGAGCTCTAGAGGCATCAGAACCGGGGGCCGGTAGGGGCAGAGAAGCCTTGTCCTGGACCTTCTAAAATGGCCCCAGACCCCACCGGATCCTTCCTGAACACCCTGGGAGGGGATGTGTCTGGGCCTCCAACTGAAACCAGCCATGAGTGAGTGACACTCTCAAGGCAGGGACCTGGGTACTGAGCTGGACAGCTTTGTCCCTGCTCTCTGGCCTGAGGCTCTGTTAAACCAGCTGATGCTGTCCCCATTCCCAAAGAGCTAATGTCCTGAGGCCCCTCACCAGCTCACCTCTCCCGGTCATCTCCTCCTGAAGACCCACGACTTTCTTCAGACCCCAGGCTAAGAAAACCACACCTGGGGGACGCACTCCAGGTCCCTCTCTCGGGGTCACTCCCTGTTCCCTCAGTTGCTGTACTGAGTTCCAGCCTAGGGCTCCACTTACCCATTGGCGGCAGCCCGTCAGACGCAGCTGGGCGCGGACGCCTAGGGTCCCCTGGCCCCGCTCCTCCGCCCACGACACGCACACCCCTGCCCCCTCCCAACTTCAGAAAGTTTGGCCTGGGGCTCCCCACCTCCGAGCAGGCTCGGGCCCGGCCCCGCCTCCCGATCCCGCTCCCCGCGCCTGACCTTCATAGCTCCCCGGGACGGGGACCACCCCACCGATACCCGCTCCTCTCGCCCGGGTCCCCTGCCCGCCCGAGGCCCGGCCTCCGGGTCACGCACCGCCCCCACGCGCAGTCGCTGGGGCCCTCTGGGAAAGGGGCACCGAGGGTCCGATGTCCTGATCCCCGCGGCCGCCCGCGCCAGCACGCACGCGGCCCGTGCCCCACTTCCCCGGCCCCCAGCCGCCCGCAGCCCCGCCAGGACCCCGCGCGCCCCCGCGCCCGGCCTGCCCGCCCGGCCGCCCGGCAGTCAGAGCACCTCGCCCGGCTCGTCTTCCTCCAGGCCGCTGAAGCTCCACACCACCAAGCCCTGCAGCAGCAGTATGGCCAGCGCCGTGGCGATCGCCAGCTTGTAGCGCCGCACCAGCTTCTGCACCCGCGCGCTCGCCACCATCTTCCTGCCCGGGACGCGGGGCGCGCGCCCAGCCCTGCAACCCGGCCGCGGGCGCGCGCCTGGGCGCGGACGGAGCCGGCGGGGGCCCCCCCCCAGGAGGCGGGCCTGGAGCGCGCCGGGGCGGGGCGGGGTAGGGGGCGGGGCCCGCGGGCCCGGGGAGGAGCCTGGGGTCTCCGAGCCGCCTGCCGGGGCAGTGCGGGGTCCGCCTGCCTGTCGATGCCTTCCGGTTCTCGGTCCGCGGCTCGGCTTCTGCGTGCGCTCCCCTGCTCCTGGGTTGCAAACCCATCCTACCCGTTTGCGGAGAGGTCTGCGGCCCGACCTCCCTCTAGCTCGCCGCCTGGTGTCGCGGGAGGTGGGGAAACTCAGCCCCCTGATGATTAACTCTCCGCCCTGGTCGCACAGAGAATGCTAAGGCTCCCAGAAATGCCAAGTTGAGAGATTGTGTGCGGGCCACAGGCACCTGCTTAGAAATCCTGGAGGCCGCACCAACGCAGCAAAGTCTAACTCCCTTGACTGGCATCCGAGGGCCGGCACAAAGCTTCGTTTCCTCTCGCCTCTTCTTTTCATCCCAAGGATCTTAAAGCCTCTACTAGAGCCGTGGTTCTCAAATTCTAGGGTTCATCGGAAGCTCCTGGAGGACCATGATAGGTTGCTGGTCCCCACCCCCAGAATTTCTGCTTTGGGAGGTGGGGAGTGGGGCCCCTGGATTTAGAATTTTCAACAAGTTTCCAGGTGATGCCGATGCTGCTAGTCTGGGATTACACTTGGAGGACCATTAGACCTTTGCATATCTGGTCTCTTTGCCAAGTGCTAGCAGCGGCCCCCTGCCTCCTTCCTCCTCACCATCAATGGCATCCCTCCCACCAGTGCTTCCCCAACACTGTGCAGTTGAACACTAACTACATAGCGGGTTGTTATTTCTGTGGGACCCTGCCTTGTGCACCTTTGAATTCTTGGCTTGCCATTGGACACCCAGCAGTGCTCCATAAATGGTTCAAAAGAAAGAGGAGGTGGAGCCCAACTTGCTGTTTAAACCAGCTGACCCTAACAGTTTTTGAGAGTCTGGAATGTTCAAGCACAGTGTAGACAAGGTCTGAATGCCCACAGCCTCCCCTGAACCTGGCAAGTCCACAGAGAGAGGGCCAAGGAGGGAAAGCAGTGCCCACCAAAAAGTGCATGCCCAGCTGATGAAGTCAAACACCATGAGAACGAAGCAATAAAAAAAGCAAAACCGAAATGGAAGACTTAAAATAAAAACTTTAAGATCCACTACAGAGTGGTCTGGGAAAAGAAATGGTTAATATATATAGGGGCACCTGGGTGGCTGAGTTGGCTGAGCATCTTACTTTGGATCGGGTCATGATCTTACCGCTAGTGAGTTCGAGCCACCAGTGTGCTGTGTGCTGACCGCTCAGAGCCTGGAGCCTGCTTCGGATTCTGTGTCTCCTCTCTGCTTCTTCCCCACTTGCACTCTCTCCTTCTCTAAAAAAATAAATAAACATTAAAAAATATATATATGTATACATATATATATTTTTTAAAGCAATGATAAATGTTGGAAGTTGCCAGGCGATAAACCTGGTGAGGGAATTCTAAGCTGTGAAGAGTACAGGAGATCCGGTTATTTGATGGCACTTAAATTTAAGACCTGCTTTAATCATCTCCTGCCCCCTTGGTATTCGTAATCACTGCATTCTTCAGGGTTAGTTAAATGGGAGAATTGTAAACAATGCTTCAGATGACAGTTTGGCTACTTAAGAGAACCTATACCTCAAGGATTTTGGAAAACATCAGTTGATATGCCAGCAATTGATATGTTAATTAAATATTGATCTTGTGTGCTCATTAAATCAGGTCCCCTAGGGACTTCTACATGCCAATACTGCCCCCCCCCCCCACATACTATGAAAATAACTTTGTTTTCCACTGATTATTTAAATAACGTATACTCATCTACAACATTTAAAACATAGGAAAAATATGAGGAATAAAGTCAAAGTCACCTGCAATTCTTTCCCTCAAGGTAATCAACATTAATATTTTGGTGACCATCTTTTCTGCCATCTCTTTATGTGTATATAATTTTGCACAGATGGGGTTATATTACACATATGGCTTTTAAATGTTTTTAAGTGTTTTTCTTCTTGCTTTCCCCCCATTTAACAACTTGGTTTCCTTGCTTCTTTCTTTCTTTCCTAATTCCTTCCTTTCATCTTTCTCCTAATAATACACACACACACACACACACACACACACTTTTTTTGGTGGGGGGGAAGGAGTGTCATTATATTTAAAAAACTGAATCATATTACCCTCACTTCTCTGCATCTTGCTTTTTTCCCTTAACCATAAATACATAGTAGAAAGTCCCCCAAGTTGGAGGAGACAGATCTAAACCATTCTTTTTAAAATTTATTTTACTTTTATTTTTAAATGTTTTATTCATTTTTGAGCGAGAGCAAGCGGGGGAGGAGCAGAGAGAGAGGGACAGAGGATCTGAAGCAGGCACTGCACTGACAGCCATGAGCCCGATGTGGGGCTCAAACTCATGAAGATCATGACCTGAGCTCAAGTCGGATATTCAACCGACTGAGCCACCCAGGCGCCCCTAAGTTGATTTAGATCTGATCGTAGAAGATGCAGGGTTCATTGCTCCCCACCATCTCCTCGTTCCTTCCGGTTCCCCTATGACTTCCATCCTTTGTTTTTTCTTTTATTGTAGAGAATTCTTGAAAATACAAAATGGTTCCTTAGAAAATCAGAACAGGAAAGCATTTTTTACATTTTAAGTGGGCTGCTTGTATGATATATCTTTCTTGTGTGAGGACTTACTCCTTGATTTTAGGAGCTCCTTAGGAGACATGGATGCTGAATGTTTTCAAATGCATTTTCAGCAGCTAGAAACTTGGACTCAGCTAGTCCAAACTTGGCTCAGGACCAGAGGGTGTGCTGGCCCTTGCAGGAAAGCCTGGAGACTGTGCCTCCCAGCATCTCCCCAACCCGTCTTCTCACCTTATCTGGTTCCTGTATCTCCATCTGGTTCCTTGGATTGACACTTCACTGGGCTGTCTGGTGGGCGCGGTGCCGGCTTCGCCCCGAGATGCTACCTTTGGGACATGCTTTGTCCACCCATGGCCAACACAGCTCTGGGTCCCTAGGCTTCTGCTTGTTCCAACATCTATTGAAATGATCATATGGATTTTTCTTAGGTGACCTGTTGAGATAATGGATTATTTAAAAAACAATGTCCACATATTAAAACATTTTTTACATCTCTTAGTATAAATGTCACTTGGTCTTATTGGATGTTTTTCTTAATTGTAGTAGAGGTTGAATTGGACTTGCTAGCATTTGATTTTAATTTCTTTAAATTAAAAAAAATTTATTTATTTTTGAGAGACAGAGCATGAGCCGAAGAGGGCAGAGAGAGAGAAGGAGACACAGAATCTGAAGCAGGCTCCAGGCTCTGAGCTGTCAGCCGAGAGCCCAGTGCAGGGCTTGAACTCACCCAGAGCCCAGTGCGGGGCTTGAATTCACGAACTGCAAGATCATGACCTGAGCCAAAGTCGGATGCTTAACCGACTGAGCCACCCAGGCGCCCCCTAGCGTTTGATTTTAGAGTTTCTGCATCTATATTCACAACGGAGACCGTCCAACACCAGAGACTGCAGACTGGATACTCACGGGACTTGTTTATTTGAGCAGCCCAGGGCTTTGAATTTCTTTTTTAAGTTTCTTTATTTAAGTCATCTCTACACTCAACGTGGGGTTCGAACTCACGACCCTGAGATGAAGAGCCCCACTCTCTTCCGACTGAGCCAGCCGGGTGCCGGTGAGGTGTCTGGTTTTGAATTCCTGATGCAGGAGTACACACTCTCTAGTTCCACTACCTCGCATTTTCCCCTGTGATTTCTCACCCAAGCAACTTCACCTGTTTATACTACTTTCTGGTTTCAAGTCACTTGTATTTGCAAACCCTAGTCGTTGGTTTTCTTTGCTCTTTTTTCTTCTTTTTTTTTTTTTTTGGTAGATTTGAGAGTTATATCAGTTTATAACACAAATCAAGGAGCATTCCTTCTTTATTCTGTGTTTGAAATCATTTATACAACAATCGACACCGCTGTTCCTTTAACATTAGAAAAGCCTCGTCGGCAAAAAAAATCATCTAAACCAAGAATCTTCAGGGAGCTAATTCTTTGATAACTTCTACTCCCATCCCCCTCTTGGTTATTGATCTACTCAGAATTTTAGGTCAGTCCTGAAATTTGTGAATCTCTTTTCTGGAGCAGAATTAATTAATTAATTAATTAATTAATTAATTTTAATGTTTGAGAGAGAGAGAGAGACAATGCTACCTGGGGAGGGGCAGAGAGAGAGGGAGACACAGAATCAGAAGCAGGCTTTAGGCTCTGAGCTGTTAGCACAGATCCTGATATGGGGCTTGAACTCACGAGCCAGGAGATCATGACCTGAGCCGAAGTCAGACACCCAACTGACTGAGCCACCCAGGTGCCCCATGGGGAAGGATTTAAACACTCCACTATGTTTCTCTTATTTTTCATTCTCAGTTATTTTTTTTATATTGTAGGTCAATGGTATGAATTGTTCCAAAAATGAAAAGGTCGATCTCTTACCTTTTTATTTAACCAATTGAGGGCCCATATACAGCATTAGCTTTTTTGGGGGGGGTCTTCCGAGTTGTCTAAAAAGCTTGTGCTGGGCACACGTAGGTCACAAAAGGGGGTCAGCTGGGCTTCCACCCCCAGACAGGGGAGCCCTTTGGTTGGAACATTCTGCTCCTGCAAATCATTTTGCTGCCACATGGAGGCGCTGTATGAAGCTGATCAGTAATTAAAAGGTACCCAGATGGGCTTTTCCTAGTCTGATCCACAGCCCTGCCCAGCCCACTAAACCCAGATGAGATGCCCATTATTTGGACTCCCAGGGTTGTGGTTTCAACATTCCTCTCTTTAATCCCCAAACTCTATCTGCCAGCATGTTTCCACCGTGAGAGGTGGAAACTCCATCTCCTAGTGACTTAAACAAAATCACTAACAGGAGGAATGTTGGAGAGCTCATGCTTTGACACACTCTCATGTTCCAAACACCTGCAGGAGAGAAAAAGTATAAACAGGCTAAAACAAAACAAAACAAAACAAAAACACCAGGAGAAACTTCTCAGTGGACAAGAAAGAGACCTCACTGGAAACCAAAGTGCCAAGAAGAGCCAAAGCTGAGGGCCTATGGGTCGTGGAAGCTAAATGTTGCACCTGGAGTAGTGGATAAAGCCAGACTCTGGCTAAAGCCAGGGACTGGAGTGAGGCCCCTGATTTGTGAAAAAGCGGCTGAAAAATATGGCACCTTGGCACGTGGGTGGTTGAGCATCCGAGTCTTGATTTCAGCTCAGGTCATGACCCTCGAGTCATAGGAAAGAGCCCCGAGTCAGGCTCCCCACTTAGTGTGGAGCCTGCTTAAGTCTCTAAGTCTCTCTCTCTCTCTCTCTCCCTCCCTCCTTCCCTCTGCCCCTCTCCCTAACTTGTGCACTCTCTCTCTTTAAAAGAAAGAAAGAAAGAAAGAAAGAAAGAAAAAGAAAGAAAGAAAGAAAGAAAGAAAGAAAGAAAGAAAGAAAGAAAGAAAGAAAGAAAATGGGAACTGACTAGCTCTTAGGAGTTTTGGCCGAAACTGTGGGTCTGAGACAGTAGCAGAGCAAAGACAGCCTCACAGCCAAGAATTGGGTCAAGCCATCCCCCACCCCCACGACTCAATCTGATAAGATCCCCAAGTCAGTGAAGAGCACAAGTTCACAGCTGCTGACACATGACCAGTTCTGGAATCGTCTTGTGGATGCCATCACAAAACTAAAACCACCAGGCAAGAGAGAAGAGAGGAGAAAAACAGAGCATAAAGCATAAAGTAAAAGCAAAAACTCCCAGCCATAATGAGCCTATAAACTAAAATTCCAAAGCACATGAAGAAATCAAATGCTAAATAAACCAACCAACTCAACAACTGAAATATGCACTCTCAGATGAGACTCATTTTTGGACTAATCTGGCAAAGACTTGGAAATACGGATGCTCAGAGACATAAATGAGGACATCATTTGACAAACAAGAAATTATGAAAAAATGCAGATGAAAATAAACTGAACGTATAGAAATGAAATATAAGTGGGTACCTGGCTAGCTCAGTCGAGAGAGTATGTAACTCTTGACTTTGGGGTTGTAAGTTCAAGCCCCATATAGAGGTTACGTAAAAATAAAATCTTGCGGCGCCTGGGTGGCTCAGTCGGTTAAGCATCTGGCTTCGGCTCAGGTCATGATCTCATGGTTCATGGGTTCAAGCCTTGTGTCAGGCTCTGTTCTGACAGCTAGCTCAGAGCCTGGAGCCTGCTTCTGATTCTGTGTCTCCCTCTCTCTCTGACCCTCTCCTGCTTGTGCTGTCTCTCTCTGTCTCTCAAAAATAAATTAAAAACATAAAAATTTAAAAAAAATAAATAAAATCTTTTTAAAAGAGAAATAAAATATAAGCAATTATAAGTCTCAGAAATAGGGGTGCCAGGGTGGCTCAGTGGGTTGATTCTGGCTCAGGTCATGATCCCATGGTTAAGATTCTCTCTTTCTCCCTCTGTCCCTCTCCCCTGCTTTTTCTTACTCTCTCTCTCTCTCTCTCTCACTCTCTCTCTCCCTCAAAAAAAAATTTCAGAAATAAAATGTAGTCATAAAATCAAAAAATATCTCAAAAGATGGGATGAATTTTAGACTGGATATAGTTAAAAATAAAATTAGTGAATTGGATGATAGTTTGGAAGGATGTACACAGAATTCAGCAAGAAGAAATAGAGAAATTAAAAATGAAAGAAAACCGTTCAAAGAACAGGAGAACAGAACTAGAGTCTCTAACAGGATTTGCAAAAGAAAAGAATGAAGAAAATGGCAGGGAAATAATATAGAAGCTATGATAGCTGAGATTATTCCAGAATTGAAGAAAAAATTCATAACATACAATAGGGATTTAATTTTTATCCAATCTGATCATCTATATCTTCCTAAGTGTGTTTAATCCATTCACATTTATTGCTATGAATGATTTATTTGGACTTTCTTCTGTTATTATGCTACATTTTCTGCTCATCGTCCATTTTCTCCACATTTCCCCCTCCTTTCCTACCTTCTTTTGAATTGAAAAAAAATCTATTTTCCTTTTCTCTCCCACCAGTACCAGGCTTGGTATTATTTTTGTCAACTTATTTGAGCTTTCTGGTTTTGTTTGTTTTTATATCTTCTTGTGTTTTCATTGTCTTCTATTCACCTCCTTGGTGAAGGAGGGATTCCTGCCCTAGGGTTAGCGGGATGGGTGAACACATGATAACCAATTCTGGGCCGTTCATTAGTCACATATACTCACTGCCCAGGGGAGGGGGAAGTGGCACACTGTGCAGGGTCACAGGAGGGTGTGTTCAGGAACAGAGTGTACAGGAGCGCCCGGGTGGCTCAGTCGGTTAAGCGTCTGGCTTCGGCTCAGGTCATGATCTCACGGTTCGTGGATTTGAGTCCCGCATCGGGCTCTGTGCTGACAGCTCATTGCTTGGAGCCTGCTTCCGATTCTATGTCTCTCTCTCTCTCTGACCCACCCCTGCTCATGCTGTCTCTCTCTCTCTCTCTCAAAAATAAATAAAACATTAGAAAAAAATTTCTTTTAAAAAAAGGAACAGAGTGTACAAACAGAGGCTGTGCGAGGCAGGCTGTACACCACCCGTGTGATAACCCTTTGTTTTCATGGGGCAACGTTATTGGCTTGTTTGAATAATTGTGCAGGCCGGCGGGGAACTGAAACCTGTTCCTCTGAAATAAGCAGAACCTGCTCTTGGTACCTTTGGTAAGGAGAGTTCTTTGGCCGGGGGACCTTATCTGAGGAGCAAAGTGGGGAGGGGAACTCGAAGTCAGGCCATTTAAGGTCCTCCTCATTTCACCGCATGCCAAGGCAGCACTTAAAGTTGTTAATTTTCTTCCTAGTGCTGTGTAGACTGTTTACTGCAGTGCTCAATAATTTAGAAGGAAAGGATTAACGTTCTTCGTTAATTCTACTTGTGTTTACCTTGAAGGTTTTCAGATGTTTTTGATGTGATATTTAATGATAATAGTCTGTAGGGAACTATAATTTTGACTCCCTGTTGTGGAAAATCGGTTTGCTCCCATTCATTCCCACTTTTTCTTCCCTTCCTTCCTTCCTTCCTTCCTTCCTTTCTTTCTTTCGTTTATTTATTTTGAGAGAGAGAGAGAGAGCGAGCAGGGGAGGGGCAGAGAGAAAGGGAGAGGGAATCCTAAGCAGGCTCTGCACTGTCAGCGAGAAGCCAGACTCGAGGCTCCGTCTCCCAACCCTGAGATCATGACCTGAGCCAAAATCAAGGCTTAATTGACTGAGCCACCCAGGCACCCCTTGTTTACTTGTTTTAATTCCAGTCAGTTAACATACAGTATTAATTAGTTTCAGGCGTGCACTATAGTGATTCAGCACTTAACATCCATCACGCGGTGCTCGGGTGCTCACCCCAAAAGGTGCCACCCTTAACCCCCCTCACCTCATTCACCTGTCCCTCATCCTCCTCTCCTGTGGTCACCATCAATCTGTTCTCAATACTTAAGAGTCTTTCTTGGTTTCTCTCTCTTTTTTTTGCCCTTTGCTCTCTTATTTTGTTTCTTAAATTCTGCATATGAGTAGAGTCACGCGGTGTTTGTCTTTCTCCTATTTTGCCTAGCGTGATACCCTCTAGCTCCATCCACGTAGTTGCAAATGGCAAGATTTCTTTTTTTTAACGGTTGAATAATATAGAATTACCCATCTTTGACAGATTGTTTTGTTCCCTCCACATTCTTCTCTCTGCTCTCATAAATACATGCAGATGTAAGCCCTGAATAGGTCCCCCCTCTGCGTTTTACAGAAATGAGATCATACAGAAACTATCCAACCCCTTGCTTTTTAACATCATTTTATCACAGACATTCTTCTGGGTTTATTTCATCACGGGCACTCTTCCAGGTTAATGTATACATAGCTAATTTATTACAAATAGGTACCTGATGTTTCGTATGGATATACCGTCATTTATTAAACCACTACCTAGTTATTGGACATGTTGATCGTTGCTATTTTGCCATTACACATATTGCTGTAAAAAGCATCTAAGCTCATATATCCTCCTATACTGTTGTCTTAACTTTGTATACAGATTTGCAAGAGTGAAATGAGTATGTACATTTCAATTTTTAAAGAGATATCACCGCAAGATTGTACTATAAGAACCCTTCTGAGAATATGTGAAAGTTGTCCTTTCCCTAGACCTCTAAGCAAGGGCTTCAAGGTGGATTTGTTTCTCATTCGTGAGTTTTTGCATCTGATTTCCCCCCGTAGTGTCCTACCATGCATTTTCAAGAGGGGTGCTTGATTTATTCAAGGAAAGTACTCGGGAGGGATTATTTTTTAAACAATTTCCGCTCCTAAGAAGGTCTTTTTGTTGGCTGCATTCATAAGTGACAGCATAGCTTTTCCTTTAAACTTTCCTAGATCAGTGTATTTCAAACCCAGGTCACAACGCACTCAATTTAATAGACTGTGATGGCATTTGAAAAAGCATAGAATGATAGAGACAAGAATAGAAAATATTGAAGTGCACTGAAGGTAACTTTTGCATCATGAATGTCTGAAGATCTAAGAGGTAGATGTAGAACTTTTGTGTCTTTTGTCCATATTTATCTTTGGTTTACAAAGTACAATGTATTTCATTTTTAATATTTTGAGAGAGAGAGAGAGGGAGACAGAGCATGAATGGGGGAGGGACAGAGAGAGAGAGAGAGGAGACACAGAATCAGAAGCAGGCTCCAGGCTCTGAGCTGTCCGCACAGAACCCGACATGGGGCTCGAACCCATGAACCGTGAGATCATGACCTGAGCCGAAGTCGGATGCCCAACCAACTAAGCCACCCCGGCGCCCCACATGTAGTGTTTTTTTTAAACACACACACGTGCACACACATATACACACCTCAGAACAACAAGAATCAGAAGAAAAGTGAAATCACTCTCTTAAATTTCATTCCAAGGGCGGTGGGGGCGTGCGTGTGTTCCAGAAATTTTAATTCTTATTTCTTACTTTGGGAAGGCCGCCATAGTGTGTCTAAATGCGGCCTCTTTTCCGTCAACTTTGCTCCGGACTCAGAACATATGCTCCACTTCCAACTGAGCCCATTCCGTATACCAACAGCGTTTTCTCTGCCAGGTCTTTGATTACTGCTTTCGTTGTACCGTTCGTTTCTCCCCAGAATTCCTATTATTCCCAGGTTGTATCCCCTGTGCCTGTCTGCCTCTTTCCTTTTCATCTCTTTATCATTTTACCCTTGACCATGTTAATTGTATCGTTTCCAGGGTTTTGTCTGCTATTTACAGGCTCCCTTGTCGGGCTTAACCTAGCTATTGTGGTTTCTGTCTCTCTGCTTTACTTCCTGCTCTCAGATTTCTGCCTTGTTATTATGATCTTTTCTAGTTTCTAGATCTTTTCCAGAGCCCCTTGGAATCTTACTGAGAATTCAAATCAGATATTCAGATATATTTTTTTGTTTTTTAGTTATTTTTTCTTTTTTCAGGTATATATTTTTTATTGAAAACTTTTTTTTGTTTATCCTGAAAGAGGCAGAAAGACAGAGTGTGAGTGGGGGCAGGGCCGAGAGAGAGCAAGGGAGACACAGAATCTAAAGGAGGCTCCAGGCTCTGAGCTGTCAGCACAGAGCCTGATGTGGGGCTCAAACCCACGAGCCAAGCCGTGAGATCATGACCTGAGCCAAAGTCGGATGCTCAACCAACTGAGCCACCCAGACACCCCTCAGATATATGTATTTTAAAACTCTGTGCTGCAGTAATTTCCACCCTCCCCTCCAAGAGACAGCTTTCTCAGAACCCTTCTGGTAGTGTTTATCTTTTGAGCTGCAGAATCTTCCCAGACCCTGTGAGCTTTCATTTGCCTCATGCTCACAGAGGGAAGTCTGCTCAGCACAGATGTCAGGGTAGAATCCTTATTCCCTGGTTTCATTTTCCATGTGGGGGTGAGATTAGGGGTGGGGACAAGAGAAGGTGTGTCTGTGACATTCTTCAGAGGAATGTCTTCTCTGATGACTGTGGCTCAGTTCCTTCTCAGAGTGTTTCCTGGGCTCCTCTGTGCCTGCAATAGTAGGCTTAGCCCTGCAGGGGGCAGTGTGTCTGAGACTGCCTGCCAAGTCTGACCAGTTCAAGTGTCAGCCACTAGGGAGCCCATTTGTCTAAGGAGCCAAAGCCACACTCCACAATCCCCTTCGTCAGTGATATACCTGGTGTTTCAATCTCCAGTTGTCTAATTCCTGTGACCATTTTCTCCAGTGAGGGGAGGGAAAGAAAGGGATACCTTTTTTTTTGCGGGGGGGGGGGGCCTATCCAACAATGACTCAAGTCAAGAAGGAATGAAGCCACATTCAGTGGAAGGTTTGTAAGAGTTCCTGCCTAAGGGGCACCTGGGTGGCTCAGTCAGTTAAGCAGCCGATTTCAGCTCAGGTCATGATCTCGCAGTTTGTGGGTTCGGGTCCCGCGTCAGTCTCTGTGCTGACAGCTAGCTCAGAGCCTGGAGGCTGTCTTCAGATTCTGTGTCTCCCTGTCTCTCTGACCCTCCCCTGCTCGCACCGTCTCTGTCTGTCTCTCAAAACTAAAAAAACAACATTAAAACATTAAAAATAAATAGAGCTCCTGCCTGAATCTCTCTCAGAGGCTCATCAGGTCCAGGCCACAGGAATTGAGGACACTGGACAGAGAACACAGGGGGAATGATCATGTCAGGCATGGTGCAGCCCAGGAGGTGGGGAGAAAGCAGGAGCTGAATAGCCTCTTCTGGTTAAGTTAGTGCCACCTCGATGGATGAATTCTCAGAAAAGGGAAAAAAATGGGGTTGTATTATTTTTAAATTCTCAAGAAGACATAACCATTGCAAATGAGTTCATCAAAGGTTTGGGGGAATTCCTGGCAGCCGGGTAGGATGCTTTTCTGCCTCGGAGAGCTGCTTCTCAGTGCCTCTTGGTGGGTGTGCTCGGGGGTGCCCAGCCCAGGCACGCAGAGTGCACTGGGGTGGTCGGGAAGCTGTAGGCGTGCAGAGGTAGGAGAGAAGCTTAGGGGTGACCCTCTCCCCACCATCTCTTGGGCCACCTCCCTGCTGGTGAGGGCACTTCCCGGGTGGCCAGCATCACCTGCTTTGTCCTGGACACATGGCCCCTGTCCAGTGGGGTAGCATTGGACACGTGCTTAGAATGGTATCCAGAGAGCAGTGTCTGTGCCACTCTCCTACCAGGAATTCCCAGCCAGAGTTTACTCACATCCTCACAATTCTTCTGTGTGTTTGAACATCTGAAAAGAAGAAACCTCCACGTTTTCTTACTCTTAACATTTGAGGCGGTTGGAGCCTCTCCCCCCAGTGACGGGCGCAGGATTTTCTCAGGAGCACAGCCACTGAGGACAGAGACGTCTGCAAGGAAGTAGTGATGGGTGAGAGACACAGGCCTGGTTGGCCCTGCGTGGCTGGCCAGCTGTGGCCTCATCTTTAAGTGCAACTTTAAGTGTCCTCCTTCTGTCCTTCTCTTCCTGGGCCCTCCCCCTTCTCTAAGCGGAAGTGGCCACATGTCCCGCCCCCGCAAACCGAAACTGCAAACCCTGTGGCTTACAAAGTGCAAGCGGCGGGGGGGGGGGAACACAGAGAGGGAGAGACAGAATCTAAAGCAGGTTCCAGGCTCAGTGCTAACAGCTCAGAGCCTGATGCAGGACTTGAACTCACGAACCGTGAGATCTAGACCTGAGCCGCTGTCTGTCTCTTAACCAATGGAGCCACCCAGACGCCCCCAGGCCTGTTCTGATTTCAAAAAGGTTTCCTCCTCCCCTTTGATTTCTGATTGCAAAAGCACTTAAAGGAGTCATCTTCTGTGCTTTTAACATTTTAAATGTTCTCACAGATTGGCTGAAACAGCTAAAGCCATTCCTGGTGAATCAAGCCTCCTGGGGTATTTGTGCCCGCAGAGGAGATAACGCAAGCAAGGTGGAAGTCAGGGATGGGAAGTGGCAAGTGGCACAGTCGGCCTGGAGGCCTCCTGAACCCTTGCTGGCTGGCCCTGGAAAAAACCGCCTTCTGGAAATTGTAAGTGGCGGCTGCGGACGTTTGAATTCCCCTTTGCATCAGGGAGGATTCTTTTTGTTGTTGTTGTTAATGTTTATTTATTTTTGAGAGACAGAGAGCAACAGAGAACGAGCAGGGGAGGGGCAGAGAGAGAGGGAGACACAGAATCGGAAGCAGGCTCCAGGCTCTGAGCTAGCTGTCAGCACAGAGCCAGACGCGGGGCTCGAACCCACAAACCGCGAGATCATGACCTGAGCCGAAGTCGGATGCTCAACCGATGGGGCCACCCAGGCGCCCCAAAGCTGATTTTTATTCTGGGCAACACACCCGGAGGAGGCACGAGTTCCACAGGTCACCTGCAGGTTCCCACTTCTCCCTCCTGGGGAGGACCCTTGAGTCACTGACCACACAGATCTGGAATACAATGTGAGCAGTCTGCTTCCAAATGTCAGCAGGGTGTATTTGCAGAACTGGACCTCGGTTTACAGACTCAGAAGCTTCTCAGAATGGATTTCAATTTTCTCTCTGTGTGTGTGTGTGTGATTGATACACTCATGGATGGGGGGGGGGGTGCCCTGAGGCTCTGAGGAAGTTCACACAGGCCTGACCCTGATGGTCTCTGACTTAAAAGAAACTGGCCTGGTGGCGCCTGGGTGGCTCAGTTGGTTAAGCGTCAGACTTCAGCTCAGGTCACGATCTTCCAGTTCATGAGTTCGAGCCCTGTGTCGGGTTTTGTGCTGACAGCTCGGAGCCTGGAGCCTGCTTCGGATTCTGTGTCTCCCTCCCTCTCTGCTCCTCCCCCACTTGTGCTGTCTTTCTCTCTCTCTCTCAAAAATAAAAAAGAAAGAAAGGAAGAGAGAGAGAGAGGGAGAAACGAAGGAAGGAAGGAAGAAAGAAAGAAAGAAAGAAAGGAAGAAAGGAAGAAAGAAATAAAAGAAATTGGTAATCCTCAGAGCTGGATGTCCTCACTGACGGCGCTGAGCTGCGGGACTGGAGGACTGGGGGCCCTGTGGGCTCTTTTGTCGGAAATGACGCACATGCGGGCGTGGGCTTTTGTGCCGAAGGAGGAGGCAGGTGCGCCTCTTGGACTTTTGTTGTTGTAGTTCTTTCTACGAAGTTTCTTGAGCATCTATTACGTGCTAAGCGCCGTTCTGAGCACTGAAGATACAATGGTGAATAAAATGGGCCAAAAATACCTGTGCTCATGGAGCTTAGGTTCACGTGTGTGTGTCTGCGTGTCTATGCAAATGTATGCACATGGGTGAGCGTGTGCACTCACACACGTGCAGCGTGTGGCAGGAAATCCAAGAGAGGGAGGAAGTGAGAGTGGAGGAGAAGGGAGAGAACGGAGTGGCCCATGCGTCCTAGCCCAGCCTGAGGAACTGCTTTCGGACCTCCACGGTGACAGGTGCAGGGCCAACAGCTGAAGGATGGGGGGAGACCACACATGCCTCTGTCCCTCTCGAGCCCCGGGGACAGGATGGGGTGTGGAGGGGCTGAGGGGTCGGTCCCCCTCTGTCCCTCCCTCTCCAGGTCTCCGAGGGCCTCAGCAGCTTCCCAGCTCAAGGGCCTTGGGTGTCCCAGCAAAGACTAGTCAGCATCAGGAGTGACCTTGGTCACTGCAGAGCTCCCAGAGCAGACACAGCGCTGGAACTGTCTTCCAGGAGACATCGGGCAGTGGCCAGCTGGGGGGGCTCAGACAGCGAGGCTGGCCCCCGGGCACAGAGAGGTCCCTCATTCCGAGATGCTGCGGAGGGGTGACCAGGGATCTGGGTGCTGAGGGCCAGAGCAAAGAGCTTTTGTGTTTGGGGCATGATTGATTATGTGTCTGTCCTCACTTGAACCCACCGGCTACTGAGCGCAGGGGCCGGGGTCACTGAGAGATGTAGGTGCCGTGTTCAAACCGACATTCTCTAAACACATTAATTGTGGTTGGGGAGAAACAGATGCTCTGTTAATAAAACCTGTATATAATTTCTTTATGTTAAAAATGAGGGACTTGGGGCGCCTGAGTGGTTCAGTCATTTAAGCGTCTAACTTTGGCTCAGGTCATGCTGTCATGGTTCATGAGTTGGAGTCCCGCATCGGGCTCTGTGCTGATGGCTCAGAGCCTGGAGCTTGCTTCTGATTCTGTGTATCCCTCTCTCTCTGCCTCTTCCTTGTTCATACTCTCTCTCTGTCTCTCTCAAAAATTAAATAAACATTAAAAAAATTTTTTTTTTATGAGGGACTTATTGGGACACTGGGTGGCTCAGTTGGTTAAACATCTGACTTCGGCTCAGGTCATGATCTCACAGCTCGTGGGTTTGAGCCCCACGTCGGGCTTTGTGCTGACAGCTCAGAGCCTGGAGCCTGCTTCGGATTCTGTGTCTCCTTCTCTCTCTCTGCCCTTCCTCTGTTTGCACTCTGTCTCTGTCTCAAAAATAGATAAAATTGTTTTTAAAAATTTTAATAAAAAAATGAGGGACTTCTTGCATGTATTTGTTATATGGTCTTTTTTGAACCGTTCAGACAATGTATTGGGAGGCATATTAAACTGTTTAATTAGACAATAAAATAAATCTCGCCTTTGGGTGAGCAGTCTTCCCCGGTGTGATTTGGTAATTTCAGCGGACTGCCACTGCGGTCTTCAGGGAAGGAAGCTGATCAGAGCCGGCTGCGTTAGGGCCGCTGCCATGACCCGGGCTGCACTTAGTGATTTACACATCGGTGGAAATACTCAACAGAAATTGTTTGGGGCTGATGAACAGTATTTTAAAATGTGCACCACGGGCATTGCCCCCTCAGGCCGGAGTGGGGATCATTTATAGCCTGCCGCTGAGGTCCAGAGTCACTTGTGGAAACCTGGGTTGGCCAGGAGGGCTTTTCTGATTAGGGCCAAGGGTTCTCCACCAAGCAGGCAACTGGGGCCAGCATGCTGGCCTTCCTCTTAAACTGGCCCTACCAAGAGACATTGGGCATACTCAGAAATAATGAGTAGCAGGGGGCGCCTGGGTGGCTCAGTCTGTTAAGCGTCTGACTCTTGATTTTGGCGCAAGTCACAGTCTCACGGTTTGTAGGTTTGAGCCTCACATCGGGCTCTGTGTTGAGAGTGGGAGGAGCCAGCTGGCAATTCTCTCTTCCTCTTTTTGCCCCTCCCCCTGCTTGCTGGCACACATGTTCTCTCTCTTTCTCTCTCAAAATAAATAAAAGTAAACTTAAAAAAAGAAAAAAGAGGGGCGCCTGCCTGGGTGGCTCAGTCAGTTAAATGTCCCATTCCAGCTCAGGTCATGATCTCATGGTTCGAGAGTTCGAGCCCTGCACTGGGCTCCCTGCTGACAGCGAGAAGCCTGCTTGAGAATCTCACTCTCTCCTCTCTCTCTGCCCTTTCCCAGCTTGCGCTTTCTCTCTCTCTCTCAAAATAAAGAAATAAACTTAAAAAAAAATTAGTGCCGGTTTAAGCTCAAGGAAAGTATAACCCTTCAAATTTAAAAGGATGGGAAAGTAAACCCTTATCATTAGACAATCAGCCCTACAGTCTGAGCCTCAAGAATGGTACAGAAATCTTTACCCTATTTTTTGTTGAGCTCAGACCAGCAGACACCGGAAAGCTCCCTCTCTGGTTTCTCTTTATTCTCTCCTCCAGCTCCCCCCTGCCCCTCCCCACCCCAACTAGTCCTGAGGCCATTTTATCCATGTGTGTCTGCATTCCAGGCTCTTAGTCAAATGGCTCTTTCTGGGTTTTCTCTGGGTTTGTGTGGGGGGGAGGGTCTTAGTTCCCTCTGAGTGAAACACTAACCATTGAAACAGTTCTTTCTCTGGCTAAAATGGGTCATTTCTTGCAGCCGACTTCACCGAGTTATCCTGCTATTTGTTTTTATCTGTCATTTCTCTCCATCTTACCAGAATACTTCCTTGTATGTCCTAGTTTGGCTCGGGACCTACAGGAGGGTAGGGGGTGCACCTCCTAGGAGGGTAGGAAGGGAAAACCCCAAACGGCCACTTAAGGCAAACGTCCTCAAGAGAGACAGGTTCCCGGGAGAGGTCATGACGTCCTGTTTGAAAGTGTTCAAGTGAAGGCTGGTGCATTACCTTTTTGGTGAGAGATTGGACGCAAGGATCTCTCAGCTCCGTCCTAGAAGTAAGAATCTAGGGACATTTTTCTTGGCGACTTGTTCCCCAAACAAATCTGTCACTGGACTAGGCATCTGCTGTTTCTGCCTCCCTCTGCCCTTTATCCCTTCTCTCTGGCCCGAGAGGATTGGCTTCATCCCAGCCCCCATGCGGCTCTCAGTGCTCACATTAGCAAGTGATAGAAAATGTTCACACCTAGTGCCTCCTCCCATGGGTCCCTCCACACACCTTTCCCCAGACCTCCTTTCTCCTAATCTTCGAATGTGCTACTCCTTCTAGGTTGCTGGCTGACGAGCCAGACCATTTACCACTCCCCCCAAAATCCATGCACATGGCTACTTCAGCCCATTTCTCTTTGTGCGCAGAGAGACTGACCAGATGTAGCACCTGGAGGTGGGTAAAGGGGGAGGGTTTTCTCCTGCCTATGATTCCAGAGAGCTATAGGGCAGCGACAGCCCTTTGTGGCTTCCCCCACATGCCAAGCCAACTGATCCATGAACTAAACGTTGTCTTTTTCAACTCCCACCAGCTGATTGTGAGCCCAATCCCTCCACCCCAAGGTGGTTACAGATGCGGTCGAAGCAGGAAGCGCAAATCCCATGGCAATGGATGGCAGAGAGTCAGACTAAGGGATGAAAGGGGGAAAATGATAAGGCCATCCTTTAAGGACAGCACTCATTGCTGCCATTGTCCCGGAAGAGACAGGATTATTGGTTGGCTGGCGTGGGAGGCAGTTCTAGAAGCTTCGCCTTCTCTTGCCTCATCCTCGTGGCCCTTCCCCCAAAGGACAAGGATCCAATGCGAGATTCTGTCAACTCTCAGCTCCGTCTATCCCAATTATACATTGAGAGGCCAGGAAATCGACTGCTAGGTGGGTCTGTGGACCTGGTAGACCCACTGTTAAGCAGGTCATGAACTTGGACTACACTTACTACCTGACCTTCATGTCCTCCCTCTGGAAAGGGGCCACAATGACATTTCAGGTTCTTGGGTAACAATGTCCACTTACACTTTGTGTCCAACAGTTTCCAGAATGTCTGTGTAGTCCCCTTTCTCCAGTGTGTGATTCTTTGAGTAATCACTCAGCTTCTTCCTGTGGAAGCCTCGTACCATCCATTTGCCTGGTGATGCGGGGCCCTTCTCTATTCAGTAGGTTCTAGGTCTTACCTTAGGTTGGGAGATGGCAAGGGATCGTGACTTTATTGGGGTGGCCGATCATTTTTAAATAAGGTAAGCAATGCTCTTTTCCTTCTTTCTTTTTTTTTCTTTCCTTCCTTCCTTCTTTCCTTCCTTCCTTTCTTTCTTTCCCTTCCTTTCTTCCTTCCTTCCTTTTTTCAGAGAGAAAGACCAAGCAGGGGAGGGGCAGAAAAAGGGAGAGAGAATCTTTTTTTTTTTAATGTTTTATTTATTTTTTGAGAGAGAGAGAGAGAGAGACAGTGTAGGCAGGGGAGGATCAGAGAAAGAGGGAGATACAGAATCTGAAGATGGGCTCCAGGCTCTGAGCTGTTAGCACAGAGCCTGACGCGGGGCTCAAACCCACAAAAGTGAGATCACGACCTGAGCCAACGCAGGACATTTAACCAACTGAGCCACCCAGGCGCCCCAGGAGAGAGAGAATCTTAAGCTCCGTGCTCAGTGCAGAGCCCAACGAGGAGCTCTTTCCTATGACCCTGGGATCATGACCTGAGTCGAAATTGAGAGTCAGAGGCCCAACCAACTGAGCCAACCAGGCACCCTGAGTGATGCTTTCTGTCTGTCCATCTATCTTGCCTCTAGGAACACCATGTGCTCTTAACCGTTTCTATGGCTCTCTGAGAGTCAGGACCTCTGGCTGCTTCTCCGACCTTGCTGCTCATATGAGAACTGTGCCCACTTTGCAATAGTTAAGTGCTACCACTTGGTCTCTATGTTTTTAAATTTTTTTTTAATGTTTATTTTTGAGAGACAAAGAGGAAGAGCTTGAGTAGGAGAGAGTCAGAGAGAGAGGGAGACACAGAATCCAAAGACAGGCTCCAGGCTCTGAGGTAGCTGTCAGCACAGAGTCTGATGTGGGGCTCGAACCCACGAACTGTGAGATCATGATCTGAGCTAAAGTCAGACGCTTAACTGACTGAGCCACCTAGACATCCTGGTCTCCATTATTAAAGGTTCCTCTTACCCCTGCTGCTCTCAGTGAGCCTGTTCTACAGCAAGATCTCCTACCCGCAGCCCTGGCCAGTGGGGGACATAGCCAACAATGAACTTCTCCAGAAGCTAAGCGCACTCGTGGGGTCTCCAGAGAACAGCCAGCGGGGGGCGGGGTGGTGTCTCCAGGCCTTCCGTAGGATAATCCAGCCTAGCAGGCCCTGTCCTTTAAGCCGTTCGAGCCTTCCTTCTACCACCTGCCACCACAGTTATGGCTTTTCTGCTTCACTTGCTTTGCGCCGCTGCCGGTGTCCCAGCTCCCAAAAGCCATCCTGGCGAAATTCTGTATCATGGCAGCGTGCTCCCATATTATTAAATCTTCTCTAATCAGGGGCCCCTGGGGGGCACTCAGTTGGTTAAGGGTCTGACTCTTGATTTCAGCTCATGGTTCATGAGTTCCAGCCCCCCCATGGGGCTCGGAGCTGACAGATTGGAGCTTGGTTGGGATTCTTTTTCTCCCTCTCTCTCTGCCCCTCTCCCACTCACACCTCCCCCCAAATAAATAAATAAATAAATCTACTTTCTGGACTCCTGCCAGCACACGTTGGCACGGCATTCCGGTAACTCCTCCCGGATACAGAATGGGCTTGTGCCTCCCCTTCTCAGGCTGGGTTTTGTTGTGACTTGACTCGTGTTCTTTGTCTGGTGGCCGGGAGAGGGCTTGAGGGCCATGCTGCAAAGCAGAAGCCCTTGCACCATCTATACGCTAGAGGGCGCCGTAGCCCTTAATGGGGTGGTCGGAGCTGAAGGACTTCCAGGAGGACTTCCAGGAGCACTTCCGCAGGTGCAGGGGGTTCAAGCTGTTCGAGTGCACTGACCCAGACGTTTCCATACCAAGTCTCTGAGTCCCAGTCCTTGTCTACTGGGGCATGACCTTGGCAGGGCAGACTTGTCTTTGGTTGAGAATTTGATCTTCTTCGGATCTCCATTCTTCTTTCTCCTCTGGGGTCGGTTTTCACATTGTTATTGGGGGGCCCCAGAGGAGGCCTCCTCCTTGTTGATAGAAGGTGCTCACAGTTTCTGTAGCCCCTCCAAACTTGGGTCCTGCAGTGAATTCCCAGACCTGAGTGTTAGCGTTTTCTGCCCTCCAGCTGCAGAAGATGAGTCTCTCGCTGCCAAGGAGACTTTCACACCTTTGCTTTAAATTGATGATTAAGTCCTCAGCCTTTCATTGCCTTTCTTTAAGCATTGATAGCCTCCAGCCGTGTGATTCCACAGTCCTTACATTCCTATTTCCCTCCAACTCCAGGAATGCCTGGGAATTGGTCTCTATCAGTGCCTTCCTTTCAAGGTTTCCCATCCCAGGGCCACCCCAGTGAAAGTTTTAACATTTGCACCATGTCACTGTGCCAGGGGCTATTGGCTCTTGACCTTCCAGCTCCAAACTGGTTTTAGAAGTCTGCTTCCTAAAGTCTTTCCTACCTCAACGATCACAGGTCTGGTCTGTGTCTCTGGAAACAGGTTCCGAGGTGGAGATTTACATGCCGGAAATCAGCTGGAGAGTGGTCTCAGTCGGTTAAGCATTGACTATCGGCTCAGGTCGTGATCTCATGGTCTGTGGGTCCGAGCCCAGAGCCTGGAGCCTGCTTCACACTCTGTGTCTCTCTCTCTGCCCCTCCCCTGCTCACTCTTTGTCTCTCAAAATAAAATAAAGACATAAAAAAGTAAAAACCAGAAGCCAAGATTAGGTTCGTGAATTGGAAATTCACAAAGATTTGGGTATAAATTAATGAGGATTCTTTTTTATTTTTTATTTTCTGGACTATAGGATGACCTGAACACGGAATGAGAATTACTTATGGAAATATTATAAACTTCTACTGGAGTATAATTGGCGCTTGTTTGAGCAGTTCATTAATATTTCATTTCACGCCATTTCTTGAGCTAATTTATTGGCATATTTTCACATTCCACTGAGAGACTTAACATAAATCACATTAATAATAAATGGCACGAGAGCTTTTTATATTTCTTTTTCTGAGCTATCATTTTAAACTAATTTTCTGTGACAGGGCATCCTAAATGTACTGTTGAAGATAAGACTTTCTTAGCGTCTGCGTGGCAACCAGCAGGGAACACAATGTGATTTTAATTATATTCATGTCTTGGGTTTTGACAGAGTGCTTTCTGTTATGAACTCTTGTGAGGTGCACCTCTTCATAAAGGGTCTTTAGCCACCCATGAAAAAGCACGCTTGCTCAGACAAGTGCTTGACGCTAAAATAAAACCAGAGAAGCAAGGCCATCAGATGAAGCAAGAAGGTTTCTTGTGGGAACTGGGGCGAGACATGTTTGTCAGGATGGCAAGGACCTAAATTCGTCAGGTGGCTGGTACTTCCCTTGTCAAGCTGTCACACTCCATCTACTTCCTGAAAAACCACCAAGTTAAGTCGTCTTTAGTAATAAGTAATTAAAAAGTTTTATGCAGAAGAAAGAAGACAGGA
Source organism: Helogale parvula (assembly GCA_004023845.1). Classification (NCBI taxonomy): domain Eukaryota; kingdom Metazoa; phylum Chordata; class Mammalia; order Carnivora; family Herpestidae; genus Helogale; species Helogale parvula. The sequence continues at coordinate 41,804 of PJEM01004421.1, read as the reverse complement.
GGAACCACCAAAAGCCCATCTTCAAATGCATGTCACGTTAAGAATGAACCTGCAGAGGCGCCTGGGGGGCTCAGTTGGTTAATGAACTGATTTCAACTCAGGTCATATCGCGGTTCGTTGGTTTGTGAGTTCGAGCCCTGCGTCGGGCTCTGTGCTGACCGCTCAGAGCCTGGAGCCCGTTTAGATGCTGTGTTTCCCCCTCTCTCTGCTTCTCCCCTGTTCATGTTCTGTCTCTCTTTCCTTCAAAAATAGATAAAAATTTAAAAATAAAAGTAAAATAAAATTAGCCTGCCGAATTTCAAAACAAATAAACTTTAAAATAGTTTAAAATTCTTAAAAGAGTTCTAGCAAAGCAGATATTAAAAATAAGCGCAAAAATGGTATTTTCCCCCCTGCAATGCTTCTGTGACAGAATATATTATTTTTATTGCAAGTGGTAGAAACCCAGCAGAGAGGGTGATAGGGCGGTGAAAGTAACCGAAAGGTTGTTTTGTCGCAAAGTAAGAAGGGGAGCCCTTCCTCCCCTCTCCCATAGCCTACTTCCACTTCCAAAGGGACCCCCAAGCCTAGATAACTATTAGCGTTTTGTGCTCATCAACCTTCTCCTGCTGATAGGATCCTCTTTGTTTTGAAGAGACCCGACTCCCTGTCTTCACCATGGGGGTGCTGTCAATCACTAGGCCCCTCCCACTTCTGCCAGCAGGGAGGGGCAAGTGCCTCAGGCTGGGCCTAACTTAGCAGTGCATCTTCCTGGAGACAGTGATTGGTCCAAGTGGTGGACATGTGACAAATACTGGCCAATCAGAGGCTTTCCCTCTGAAGGCCTGAAGGGCTGGGTCTCAACCCTGATCCTGGTTAAGTGGGAGTTTCCAGAGCAATGTATTGGAAAGGGAAGTAGGCAGGATTGTGGTTAGAATCCCAGAGAGAAGCCAAACTATTCCACAAAGGGAAGAAGAGCACTGGAGGGAGGTCCATGGGAAGAGTCAGGACTGGCAGGAAAAGAGTCAGGGAGCGGTTGGGTGCGATGGGAGGGCGAGGAGGGTAGGGATCCTTACCTGAATGTGCAGAACCACAACTTCCTGTAGCCTGAAAGAGTGGGACCCACACGGCCCCTGGTCCCTCAGCCCCTCGCAGAAGAGGCTTCGCTTGGCAGGGCTTGTCTTGGGAGCCTCTCTAGCTCCCAGGGCTCACCGGGCTCATTTCTAAATGTACACCCACCATCTGTTGGACGATTCACGCCTGGCTGGATGCAAAGTCGGGGCTCGATTTGGGTCTTGGGACTTGAATTCATTCCAAAATCAAAGGTGTCAAGCTTAGTGACCTTAAAATTCTGGAATCGTTTTGGGAAATGAGGACCGTGTACAATCTCTTCACATGTCTTCCGTTTTCAGAGAGATGTGAAGAAGGTTCTGAGAGGTCCCCTGAGACAACCACTTCCCCCATCTGGACTGGGACCCCCCCCTGGCGGGGGGAGGGGTGCTTTGGGTACCTCCTGCTCTCACCCTCTCGCTCCCTTCCTGGATCAGCTTGCTTTCCTCCTGTCCCCCTTCCTCCCTCCTTTGCTTTCATGTCCCCGTGCCCCATACCGGTTCAGCTTCCTGTGCAGAAATTGGAGTTAATCATATGCCTAGTTCATTGTCGCTTTATTATCTCTGTCTCTAGTCCACCAAGGCCCCTCTTTTGTTTGTGATAATTTATTCTCTTTTACCCACATTCCCCTTTGCCATTCTGTATCTCCTCTCTTGCCATTGGCAAGTACTCTAGCAAGTGAATCTTTTCTTTGTAGGTGTCCTTGTAAAAAGAATATTGCTGCTTTGTATTTTGTGGGTTTTTTTTTTAGAGAGAGAGAGAGAGAGAGAGAGAGAGAGAGAGCGTATCTTAAGCAGGCTCCACATCCAGAACAGAGCCTGACATGGGGCTCCATCTTGCCACCTTGAGATCACGCCCTGAGCCGAAATCAAGAGTTGGAAGCTTAACGGACTGAGCCACCCAGGTGCCCTGGGAATTTGGGTATTTTTATATGCACACATTTTAAATGTTCACAGATGGTGTTGGGTTATATATCTAGTCCTGACTCTTATTTGTCTCACCCAGTACTATGTTTTTGAGATCTGCTCACATGTGCATCTAACCCATTGCTTCTTTTTAAAATTATTTTTTAAATGTTTACTTATTTTTGAAAGAGAAAAAGGTGGAGAGACAGAGCGTGAGCAGGGGAAGGACAGAGAGAGAAGGAAACACAGAATTCGAAATGGGCTCCAGGCTCTGAGCTGTCAGCACAGAGCCCAGTGAAGGGCTTGAACTCATGAACCGTGAGATCATGACCTGAGCCAACATCAAGAGTCAGACACTTAACCAAGTGAGCTACCCAGGTGCCCCAACACGAGATTCTTAACCTAGGGCAATTCAATCCCCAGAGGACAACTGGCTATGTCCAGAGGCGTTTATAGTGGTCGTGATTGGAAATGGGGGTGGTCAGGTGCTAGGGATACTGTAAATAAATTTCTTCCAATGACAGGACAGCGCCCCACTCTCCCCAAAGAATAATCTGTTCCAGGGGCGCCTGGGTGGCTCAGCTGGTTAAGCGGCCGGCTTCAGCTCAGGTCATGATCTCGTAGTTTGTGGCTTCGAGCCCCTCATTGGGCTCTGTGCTGACAGCTCAGAGCCTGGAGCCTGCTTCAGATTCTGTGTCTCCTTCTCTCTCTGACCCTCCCCTGCTCGAGCTGTCTCTCTGTCTCTCAAAAAAAAAAAAAAAAAAAAAAAAAAGATCTGTTCCAAAATGTCAGGAGTGCTGAGATCGAGAGACTCGGAGCTAACACAGCAGTGCTTTGGACGTTAGACTTCCTCTTCTGTTGGGTTTTTATTAGTTCCAGGGAGGTAGTGGGAGAGCCTCTCAGATCTTGCTTGGGCTTCCGTGTGGAAGGAGCTCGTTAGACTCTTTCTGCCTCTCTCCACCCTCATTCCTCCCAAAGAAGGAGCTTTGACTTCTGTTTGCTGAGGGTGGGGGTGGGGGTGGGCGGGAGGCATTCTCAGCTCCTTCCCTTCTCCTTGGGAGCTGGCGCCCCGGGGGAGGTACTTTGTTCCTCTCACAATCCCCTGCGCTGTCAGGCTACCCCCCTGGCTGGGGGTCCACGTGCAGCGCCCCCCAGTGACTGGGGTGCAGTACAAGGAAACCTGTTGTGGTTGCTGGCCTGCATGATGCGGTCCCCCGGCCGCCACAGTCCTAGAGCTGGTGTCTTGGTCACCATCTGCCTAACTTCGTTGCCAGTCCCTCATTGGGGGTTCCGAACTGGGGGCGGGAGGGTCAGGGAATATAATCTATTGGGACCCCCTCACATTCCAACAGACATTGCATATTGCTGGAGCCTTGCCCTCTGCCTCAGGTCCCTCCGGGCAAATGGGATTAAGAACACTGGCCCGTTGTTAGGTCCTCAAGATTCTTTCCTTGTGCTTGATAGGAGAAAACCTCATTCAGTTGGGTTTAGTGGGAGGAGAGGGTGGGCTGTGTCTGCCCGTGTGGGTGGGGCTGAACACAGGGGCACCGGCGCTTGGTGGGGACCAAAGCCCCTTTTCTCATCACTATGCCTCTCTCTTCTGTGCTGACCACATTCTCAGGCAGGTGGCTGCCAGCTGCAACGAGACCTGATACGGCCAAGTTCAAGTCCCGTTGAAAGTAGCTGCATCCTGAACATTGGCCTGATTCTCTGGCCTCAGACGTATCAGTCTTCTGAACCAATGATTGAATTCTGGGCAGTGTACTCTGCTGGCCTCGTGCTCCTCCCCTACGGCTGGTGGTGGTGCCCACCAGGACCATGAGGACTGTCTGGGGAGGAGGGATGGATCCCAAAATGAACATAGGGGCTGGGGCTGGAAGAAGAGGGGGATACAAGGAAGCATGTCCACCATGGTCCCATGGGCCTGCTTCCTTACTCTAACCTCCCAATCACTGGCTCTGTGATCTTGGGCAGGTTACTTTAACCTCTCTGGGTTTCCTGTTTCCTTTCCTGTGAAATGAGATAATAATAGCACATTATTAATATCTCACAGGGTGGTATGAAGACTATTGAAATGATACATGATGACTATCATAACGTCTTGATAAATGGTAGATATTACCATCAAAATGGTAGACATTATGTATCTATCTCTGGATCTTGCTTCCAGGAGTTCCCTGAAGGCGGGCATCTGGGTGAGGGAGGACTGGGAGCAGGTGTTATCACCGTTGGGCTGAGAGTCCTTCGAGAACACCTGAAGTAAAAAATATTGGTGTGAGTTTAATTCCATGTAGGCATGAGGGCCTAATGCCATTAAAAGGATATTGAAAGAGAGTTCTGGTTGAAGCATGGAGTTAGTAGATGCTTTGCTTCCGAGTTAGGTGTTTGGCCAAGGCACCAACATGGCGGCATGATTCCTAAGGGTAGATATGGAAGGGTTGGAAGCTGGATGAGAAAGGCATTTTAGAGAAAGCTTTGGTAGGCCATGAGTGCCCCTCTCCCCACCCCCACGAAGGTGGTAGGTGGGGGTGCCTGCCTCTTAACCCTAAGCGTAGGGGCCAACCGCTTTGAATGTGTAGTATGTGTCCACTGGAGTTCAGAGCTCAGGGCATCTGACTCCTGGTTGGAAGACATAGGGGTGGAGCCAAGGAGAGATGGCAGCTTGCAGGCTCTGTGTTTCCAGGGTTTTCTGGAGGAAAGGAAGTGTGCGTCCTTCCTATGGATCAAATGCAAGTGCTTATGGGGGTCACTGCAGTCCAGTCCAAGAGGAGCAAACACATCTCGTCAGAGAGAAGCTAGAGGTAGAGCCAGAGGCCCAGGGCCGGGGAGGAGATGCATTTGGCTTGTTGAGGGAGCTCATTGGAACCCAAACTCTCTCCCCCACACTCAGCCTGGATGCCAAGAAAGGAAAGCGTGCCTCATCGTCTCCATTAATAGGACACGGCTAGCCACTGCCTTCATTTGCATTTCTCTGCTCTCCTGGGATTGTCCTGCCCAAGCAAATAGTTGGTTCGTTACAGGAACTTCCAGAAAAGCTCTCCAATGGGAAGCCTCAACCTTTGTGCCTTAAGATTCTGCGGCTCAAAATCCTAGCCTGGCCGCCCCCACTGATCCTGGACTGTGCATCATTGTTCTTACCCACTCTTAATCCAGCAGCCCCCCAGGCCTGCTGTCTACTGAGATTACTATTCTCCGTACCTCCCACCTTAGCTTTCTTTCTCTGAGATACTACTGCATCTTGCAAGGTGGTGACCTGGTTGTGACCCAACCGAGGTCTGGAGAGCACAGAGGCCGGCTCAGCGTGACAACAGCAGTGAGGGGAGAGAGAGCCCTCACGCTCCGTCTCTTCATCCCTTGAGTGCTGCCCCTCGACAGTCTGAAACCTTTGCTGGCAGGAAGGGAGAGGCGGGTAGGGCTTCCCAGGCTGGCTTCTCCAAAACCAGGTGCTGTCGGGGGTGGGCAGGGGGTTGGCCTGCAGGACATTTCTTAGGGAAGTTTCTCCGGGAAGGATGCCTGAATAAGGGAAAGGCGGGAGCCAGAGTCCGCAAGGGGTGGTGACGTGTGATGGCTCCCTGTAGGCCCGTGGCCAGTCACACTGGATGTGGGGACGAGCCGCTGGGGAGGCAGCCGCTGAGGGAAAGGGACTGCGCTCCCAGCCACGGGGCCAGAAGTCCCTGCCTGGTGGCCAGCCTCTGTCCAGTGACAGCTCCCTCTAGGTCTGGGCCCCAGCTTGGAGAATGGTTTCCTCGAAAGGAAGACAGATTATTTCCACTATTTTGCGGAATTAGATGTTTAGTGACTAACGTGACACCAGTTTGTGACTCGAAGGGACTGGAGAAAGGACAACCAGACTTGCCAGGGGGCCTGAGGGGGTTTCCACGCAAGGCGAGAAGTAGGAGCCTGATGGGTTGGAGAGGCAGTGGAAACCGTAATAACGCTGCTTTAGGTAGACGGTTCGGTGGGCACCCCGCTCGTTCCCTTGTGGCAGGTGTGAGGCCCTTGCCCTGGGTCAAAACCCACCGGTGCCCCTGGAGTGCCAACCCGTCCCTCCACTGACATTTCACAAAGATCCAGGGAGGGCGGTGCCAGGGACCAGAGCAGGACTAAGAGGCGAACACCTGCATTTGCACACTCGGAGGCGAACCCAGTGGGAGGGATGTGCAGTCTTCCTGGATCGAGACATCCCCCCCCCCCCCCCCCCGCCCGCAGCAATGAAAGAGAAAGGCATCATCCCCTCAGCAAGACAAAGGAGCCTGTGGGGAGGACCACTAAGTGCCACACACCACTGAGAGCCTACCTGGGGCGGGACCAGATCTCAGTGCTGTCCTTACTGTGCTTTTCAGATCCTTTCTGCTGTTTTGCTAGGGTTAGGTTTCTGTTGTTGCCAACCGGAAGTGACCCTGGCAGGTGGATGAATGGAATGGAATCTGTCCGGCGCTTCTGGGCTGGGACTGTGAGTAACTGTGTCCCCTTACGTTAGGGGACAATCATGTGAGCATCCCCTCAATTCCTCAGGGACCTGACGCATTGCCACCCCGTATTGGCATTTCTTGGCCACCGCTTCTGAGGTCATTAACAGGAACCATGTGGTCCAGCTTTCTGGAATGGAGAGGGGGTGGACGTGAGGAGAGAAGGCACACAATATAATCTCTATTCTCTAAAAGAAAGTGGGGGGAGGTCACTTAAATCTAGAATCTTCCTTTAAAAAATCTATTAGTAATAGGGGGGGCACAGGGGAATTTTAGGGTAGTGAAATCATTCATCTGATATTCTAATGGTGGATTGAGATCATTATGCATTTGCCAAAACTCACAGAATGTGCGATAAACTCAGAATGATCTCTAATGTAAATATGGACTTTAGTTAATAATAATGTGTCAGTGTTGGCTCAGCTCTGACAAATATACCACACTAATGCAAGATATTAATACTAGGTGAGGGGTGCCTGGGTGGCTCAGTCAGTCAAGTGTCTGACTTTGGCTCAGATCATGATCTCACAGTGAGTTCGAGCCCCACGTTGGGCTCTGTGCTGACAGCTCAGAGCCTGGAGACTGCTTCAGATTCTGTGTCTCCCTCTCTCTCTGCCCTTCACCCGCTCTCTCTCTCTCTCTCTCTCTCAAAAATAGAATAAAAATATGTTTAAACAAATTAGTACTAGGGGAATCTGGGTGTGGGGGAAGGGCGGTATGTGGGAACTCTATACTTGCCCTTGAATATTTCTGTACATCTAAAACTGTTCTCAAAGAATGAAATCTATTAATGACAACAAAACAAATCTATTAATACGAAGGCACATTTCTAATCCCTTCCAATTAAAACTCAGAGCCCATGACTTTTTATCCGCAAAGAGAACCAACACCCGGAAACAATGACATAAGCCTCCGTTTTAACACACTTAAAGCTGGCTATGTAGGGGGCACCTGCGTGGCTCAGTTGGTTAAGCGTCCAGCTTTGGCTAAGGTCATGATCTCACGGTTCATAGGTTTGAGCCCCGCATCGGACCCTCTGCTGACAACTCAGAGCCCGTTTCGGATTCTGTGTCTCCCTTTCTTTCTGCCCCTCCCCCACTCGTGCTCTGTCTCAAAAATAAACATTTAAAAAAAATTTTTTTTAAGCCAGCTATGTAGATACAAGCTTTAACTGACACAGACCTCAGACTCACACACTCAGAACCTTTCCAAAGGCTGCACACATGTACATTTTCAGTTTCAATAATTCCATTATTTATCTTAGAAAAATACCAGAGCCTTGGACAAATAAGTCACACGTGGAGCTCTGGGAAATGAGTCCACCTACTTGTTCCTGTGTCTGGGCGGTCTTTCTCCTTCCCCAAGAGGACGTTCTTTGCCAAATAAGTCTCGGTTCCAACTTGGAAGTGGGGAAGTTTACAGCCACACAGACACGCAGATGCACAAATGCGTCCTGGAGTCCTACTCTTTTGCGGTTCTCAGTGAGGGACCATTTCTTTTTTCTTTTTTTATTTGTTTTTCTATTGTTTACTTACTTTTTTTTAATTAAAAAAATTTTTTAATCGTTTATTGTCAAATTGGTTTCCATACAACACCCAGTGCTCTTCCCCACAAGTGCCCTCCTCCATTACCACCACCTCTTTTCCCCCCTCCCCCTTCCCCTTCAACCCTCAGTTCGTTTTCAGTATTCAACAGTCTCTCAAGTTTTGCATCCCTCTCTCTCCCCGACTCTCTTTCCCCCTTCCACTCCACCTGGTCCTCCATTAGGTTTCTCCTGTTCTCATGTTAGACCTATGAGTGCAAACATATGGTATCTGTCCTTCTCTGCCTGACTTATTTCGCTTAGCATGACACCCTCGAGGTCCATCCACTTTCCTACAAATGGCCAGATTTCATTCTTTCTCATTGCCATGTAATACTCCATTGTGTATATATACCACATCTTCTTGATCCACTCATCAGCTGATGGACATTTAGGCTCTTTCCATGATTTGGCTATTGTTGACTGTTTACTTACTTTTGGGAGAGAGAATGGAAAGGGGCAGAGAGAGAAAGAGATGCAGGATCCAAAGCAGGCTCCAGGCTCTGAGCTGTCAGTGCAGAGCCTGACCTGGGGCTCAAACTCACGGACCAGAAGACCATGACCTGAGCCGAAGTCGGACCCTTAACCGACTGAGCCACCCAGGCGCCAGTGCAGGCTTCCTGGAACGGGGAGGGTGGACCCCTAGAGGGCAGGTCTGAGGTGCTTGCCGCACGCCCAGGTCTCTAGCGTCAGGCTGCTTTACCTCTCTGCTTTCCCCGCTTACCTCCGGCCCACACTGAAGGGCCCCCTCTTCCAGGCAGGCAGCAGGGGTCCTGCTCGGAGGGGAGGCAGCCCCTTTCCGTTCTTCATCACACAACTGTGCCTCTCACAGCCCCGATTGGCATCTTGTCCTGTGTCATCCTGGGGGTGGCCTCCTGCTGCCTGCTGTCCGGCAGCGCAAACCCCACCAGCCTTCCCTGCGGGGAACGTGTAGTTCTGACAGGCGCGCTTTCAGTGTTTCCCAGCTCTGTCCATACCTGGGTTAGCAGGCTCCCTGCCAACCATGCGGGGCCCACGCAGTTCTGCTGCTGCTAAAATAGTCCCCTTCCGCTCTGCAACAGGGCAGGGGAGGAACTTGTCTTTTCTTCTTCAAAAAAAAAATTTAATGTTCATTTATTTTTGAGAGAGAGACAGACCTCTAGCAGCGGAGGGGCAGAGAGAGAGGGAGACAACAGAATCTGAAGCAGGCGCCAGGCTCTGAGCTGTCAGCGTGGAGTCCGACACGGGGCTCGAACCCATTACCCGCGAGATCATGACCTTTGCCGAAGTTTAACCGTCTGAGCCTCCCAGGCGCCCTGGGGGGAGGTACGTGTCTTATAAGAAATGTCTGAATAGCCACATCCTCACATCTCCAAGAAGCTCTTCCTTTTTGAAATCGAAGTCCCTCCCCCAGCACCAGGCTCCTACCCCAGGTGCCAGACACTGAGGTCCTGGTCCTGCCTGGTGTGTGCCCATCCCCAGCCCATGGACACCTTCCCTCCACAGTGGTCTGGGGGAGCACGGGGCACCCGGGTTCCCCTCATGGGCTCTAGAGCCGGGTGACCTGGGTCCCGATCTTCCAGGTACACCGGAACGACCTTGGACAAATTACAGAACCTCTTTGAGGCTCTGGTTCTTATCTAGAAGGTGGAGATATGCATTAACACCTACTATCTAAGGTTTTAGTACAGGAAGCACAAGCCCTGGCTTTTGCCAACGACTGTGAGTCATAATACCGCCATTATATTCTGACTCGACCCTCCCCCCCGCCCACCTGCAGGCAGTGCTGGAGACTCCCCTCCCCGTGTCTCCTGAGGCTGAGGGCTGGGCAGGCCGGAGTTGCACCTTTATTGACATTCCAGCCCCATGAGGTTCAATGCTGCACCTTGTCCCCAAATGGCTACAGGTGTTTTTCTGAACACCAGAAGGCAGCCTCTTCTCACGGCCAAGGTTGAGACAGCCAGCCAGGAGCCGAGGATGCCTGTGGATAAGGGCTCCATGCCGACGACTGCTGTGTGGCTCGGATGGTTTTGCCCATGATTCTCACGGCAGGGGTGTGGAGAAGCAGGGCGGGACCAGAGCTGGGTGGCCCTGTCCTCTGTGGAAACTGAGGTTGGGATGAGACGCTGAAGAACACGGTCACATTTCTTGGTCAGTAACACCCTTGCCCTGCCCCACTGGTGGTTTTAAAAAATATTTTTTATGTTTATTTATGATTGAGACAGAGAGGAACAGAGCATGAGTGGGGGAGGGGCACAGAGAGAGAGAGAGGGAGACACAATCCGAAGCAGGCTCCAGACTCTGAGCTGTCAGCACAGAGCCCAATGTGAGGCTCGAACGCATGGACTGTGAGATCATGACCTGAGCTGAAGTCGGACACTTAACTGACTGAGCCACCCAGGCACCCCCCCCCCCGATTGGTGGGTTTTGGATGAGACAGCAGGTGACTGTAGTCCCTTTGGGGACTGAATGAAGACCCATCTGAGCACAAGCCAGCTTGGGCTCTTCAAAGATACTGTTCTCCATCTGAAGCCTCTCTCAGACACATCGACGCATGTGAACACATGTGCACACACATGTGAATGCACACTCAGAGCCCATCCCTAATAAACGACGACTCAGTCCTTCCATTCTTACTTTACACGTCAATGCCAAGCAAATGGTAGGCTGTATCTGCTTTCCCCGGACATGTCCTAGGGTGTTAACACTTTCCCGAGTCATTAGGAACATGGCGAGTGCCACAAAGACCTGTGGCCCAAGCACACCGTGCCCAGGACGTGCCTAACCCCGCCGGTACTGCCGTGAACTTGGGCTGGCCCACCCGACGTGCCTCCCTCCATCAGTGTCCATCAAGGTTGTCAGCTTCCTGTTCCTCCTAATCTGAATTCCTCAAATGTGGGCACCTGCTCTTCTTAGAAAACTCTGGAATGTTCTGTGCACAAAGCAACAGAGAAATCTCAAAACAAAGACTGGCCAGTTGGACTACGTCCAATGTGAAATTTCTGAAGGTTAAGGAAGGCAAACCACACCCGGGGAAAGCACTTGCCACACAGTGTTCAGCAAATATTTATGGAGGGCTTACCACTCGCTGGACATCGGGACTCAGGACTAAGGCCGGAGCAGTTTGTGAAGTCGTCTTGTGTGTGCACATGCGCCACAGAAATGTGTGCATGGCGAATGTGTGTGGAGGGAGTTCTGGTTAGAGGAAACCCAGGCAGGTTGGAGCTTGGCACACAGGAGGGGCCGGACCACACACATGGAGGGGATAAAGCCAGGAGGGGAGAGAGGGGGCCTTCAGCAGGGGGCCAGACCCCCAGGGCCTTGTAGACCCTTGTTCATTTTTTAAAAAATTTTTAATGTTTTATTTATTATTTTTCAGAAAGATAGAGCGTGAGAAGAGGAGGGACACAGACAGGGGGAGATACAGAGTCCGAAGCAGGCTCCAGGCTTTGAGCTGTCAGTACAGAGCCCGACACAGGGATCGAACTCATGAATGGTGAGATCATGACCTGAACCGAAGCCAGACGCTTAACTGGTTGAGCCACCCAGGAGCTCTTGTTTGTTTTATTTTTTGAATTCCGAATATTCTAAGAGCCATCAGAAGCCCTGGGTGGATTTTAGGCAGGGGGCAGCAAGGTTGGGTTTGTGTTTTTTCAAGCTCACGCTGGCAGCTAAAGGAATGGACGGTTGAGAGCAGTGCCGGGGAACATGCCAGGAACCCCGGAAGGGTAAAACGGAAATGGTATGAGGTCAGGTGAGTGACAGTGCTGGCTTAGACCAGGCGATGCAGCCTTCAGGTGGCTGTGCCTGGTCAACATGTTGACGGCAGTGTCGTGAGGCTCTGAGCCACAACTACTCACCAGGCCACCCCCAGACTCTGAGTCTTAGAAACACCGTCAGGTAATATTTGTTGGCTTAACGTGCTAGGTGTGGGAGTCATTTTGAACACAGCAATAGATAGCAAACACCTCCCTGACTACTGTTTAAGGCAATTTTTTCATTTAGCACCGATTCATCGAACAGCTACTCTTTCGGAACAGAAGTCATACTTAAGAATCTTAAGTAAAAAGCAAAGGAAGGGCACCTGGGTGGCTCAGTCTGTCAAGCTCAGATCGTGATCTTGTAGTCTGTGAGTTTGAGCCCCCTCATCGGGCTCTGTGCTGACAGCTCGGAGCCTGGAACCTGTTTCAGATTCTGTGTCTCCTTCTCTCTCTACCCCTCTCCTGCTCACGTTCTGTCTGTCTGTCTGTCTCGCAAAAAGAAACAAAAAATATTTTTTAATGTTTTATTTATTTTTGAGAAAGAAAGAGAGACAGAGAGAGGCAGCGTGAGCAGGGGAGGGTCAGAGAGAGAGGGAGACACGTTATCTGAAGCAGGCTCCAGGCTCTGAGCTAGCTGTCAGCACAGAGCCCAATGCGGGGCTCGAACTCACAACCGTGAGATCATGACCTGAGCTGAAGCCGGACGCTCAGCCAGCTGAGCCATCCAGGTGCCCCAGAAACAAAAAATATTTTTAAAAAATTTTAAAAAGCAAAGGATACAGGATACTATAGAGAATACACTCTGCTTTTTATAAAAATGTATGTGTACACACAGAAAATATTCAGAAGGCTATTTATACACCACAGTGCTTATTGCTTTCTCCTTTAAATTTTCCTATATTGTCTGAATTTCTTTACAGTGAACAGGTAGAACATGGGGACATAGGAATACCTTAATGCATCCTCCTAGGAAATCTCTGACACACTCCAACGCCCATACCGGTTGTCGGGGGGGGGGTGCGTTTAAATGCTGAGCCTGATTCATTAAGTTTCCAGTGCGGCCTGAGATCTTGCATTATTCTAACGAGTTTTGATGTGATATGGGGATTGCTGGTCCAAGTACTTACCCTCCGAGTAGCCAGGCTCTAAGGCGACCCTGGATTTAGCTCAGGGTTCCAGGTTCGAATGCTGACTCTGTCCCTAAGGTGTAGTTCAGTCAGAGAAAAATATATAGCTGCCTTAGTCTTGGTTTCCTCTTTTGTAGAAGGAAAGGAGAATACATCCGTCCTTTTTAGAGCTCCCTTCTTTGACTTTGAAATGGGCCTAAAACCAGTTTTTCAAGCCATGTTCCCTGTCTCTTCCTGTGAGGTATATTGTTGTCCTCTTCGGAGAAGGCCCTGTGTCCCCTAGTCAGTGGGAAGGGGCTCAGTCCCTGTGGTCCCACACTCCCCTTCCCACCTTGCCCCGTGGGTCTCTGTTCCTCCGTTTCCCTGCAGTCTCTCCTCCCTCCAGACGATGGCAGCAGAGGACAAGGAGTCCCAGAGGGCGGCCTCCTGCCAACCATCCTTTCAAGTGATTACAAGACAGAACTGTGCCAGTTCTAATTCACATTTTTATTTATTTATTTATTATTTTAAAAAATGTTTTATTTATTCTATAGACAGAGAGAGACAGAGTGCAAGAGGGGGAGGGGCAGAGAGAGAGGGAGACACAGAATCCGAAGCAGCTCCAGACTCTGAGCTGTCAGCACAGGACCCATTGCAGGGCTGGAACCCGCGAACTGTGAGATGATGACCTGAGCAGAGGTCGGACACTTAACCAACTGAGTCACCCAGACGCCCCATCTAATTCACATTTTTCTTTGTTTAGGATTTAGGCTCCAGCTTTTACCCCAAGACCTGAAGCATTAAACGACACAGGAGACTTCAGGATTAAAAAGAGAACAGGCCATGTGGAGATCTTCCCTTGCTCCTGAGCCCACCCTGGGGTCCTCAAATCAGTTTTGAGTTTCAAGGGAGGTGAGGTTAAAGGAGAAGCCACAGGGGCCCTCTGGGCCAGGAATGGCGCTCTCTCGTCAAGTGGCAGAGCTGGGACCTCCCCCTTGCATCCTCTGTCTCCCTCTGGTGACTTTATTTTCTGGTCCAGCAGCCATACCCACCTGTTGGCAGAGAGAAAGTTTTTTGTCCTCACACATCAGAGTGTGTCAAATGAGCCAGGACCACAATGGATGGTGGTTTCCACAACAGTTGCGCAGGTCCCAGAGCAGGTGAGCCTGTGCCCCCCGATGTCACGGGTGGAGGGTGCCAAGCAAACTCGGAATTCCTGGAGACGGAGTGAAACTGGTTCAGTCCTGTTGTTTCCTAATGATTTCCTCCACTCTGGCCACACTGGCCCCCTTGATGCTCTCCCACGTACCAAACAGGCTTCTACCCCGGGGCTTTTGCACCTGCTGCCCTTCTGGAACACAGTTCCTTGATCACATCAAGGCTCATGTAATCGCCTCCTTTGAGTCTCTCCGCCTAACTGAGTCTTCAAAGGGCCTCCCCAATCTCCCGATTTACAGTTGTATCACTGTGCCACCACCGCGGCCTCTCTTACCCTGCCCTGAGCTTTCCCAGCACGCATCACCTGGTGGCATACTATATGATTTATTTAGGTATTAGACCTCTTCACTTATTTATATGCCGGCCATGGTGTTGTTATGATCATATAGAATAATAATAATAATTTCAGTTGATTATTTAGTGATTACTCTGACATTTATTGTCTCGCCTCCATGAAGGCGGGGCTTTTTGGTTCTTTGTTCAGTGCTGTATCCACTGGGCCTAAAACAGTGACTGCCACAAAGCAAGAACTCAAGAATAAATGAATGAATGAATGGATGAATACGTGAGTTATCCTGGTAGTTACACGTCAGACATACCCTAGATTTCTCAGGGAAATACTACCCCATGGGCAAGTGACTCGCATGTGACATTCATACGTGCACACACAGCTGACATGTGGGGGACGTGTAACCCACCATGGCGGGACCTGAACCAAAACATGGCAGAGGGACCATGCAATGCATGTGTAGGCACATATAAAACACATGACAGGATATAAAGACACGGGAGGGGGCTGTGATGGCCCAGGCCACTTCCACTGAGGGACACATGACAGATCAGCCAGGAGAGGTGGCAAACACATGGAAAGAGAAGCTTGTCAGAGCCCCATAGGAAGGCTACTGTCCTGACCTTGTGGCCTTCTTCATTATTTTGCATAAACAGACGTCCTTCCCAAACAAACAACTTTTACTTTCTCTTAAAAACATAGAATTCCACCCCCTCCCCAAGTATCTTATGGCTGGACCCTCTTCCCAGAGTTCGGAGAGACATAGTTTTTATTTAAGTAATCTCTACGCCCAATGTGGAGCTCGAACTTATGACCCTAAGATCAAGAGTCATGGACTTCTCCAACTGAGCCTATCGGCACCCCGACTTCTGTTTTATTTTGTTTTTACCCTGGGTCTGTTGGGCAATCTGAAGTCTATGGACCCCTTCTCAGAAAAATACATAAGTGCTCTTTAAATGTATAAAGCTAAAAACATTGGAACGAAGAAAAACAAGTTGTATTCAAATGTAATAATTAAAGTATTTTGAAAAATGTAATTAAAATAATGAATGTATGTGCTTCTTTATGAAAATACTAAATAGAGAGATCTAGCAGTGAGTCTAATAACTAACTTGGTCTTAAAGGAGCTCTGAGTATAAGTATTTTAACACACTCATAATGCCTGTGAGACACAACATTGGTGGTTTCTTTTCTTTTCTTTTTTCTTTTTGAGAGGGTCAAAGGGAGAGAGAGAACCTTAAGCAGGCTCCACGCCCAGTGCAGCGCCCGATGCGAGGCTTGATCTCACGACCATGAGATCATGACCTGAGCCGAAATCAGCAGCCGGACACTTAACTGACTGAACCACCCAGGCACCCACATCTGTGGTTTCTATGTGACAAATCCACAGGTACCGCTGTGCTAATATTGTCATGGCTTGTTGCCTACCTTCATGATGAAGGAATGCCAAATTTCAGGTCGAGGTTGGTGAAAATCAAGGTGTAACAGCTTTCCCATTTCAGTTCACAGATTTCTCGAATTCTATCCAGGAAACTACTTGGAGGGGAGTGGGGGTAGGGTCCGTGGACCTACTTTTTCAAAACCTCCTTCCAGCCACCCTACAGAACTGTAGGCAGCGTGTGCAATGGCCGGTGGGGGTTGGGGGGTTGTCCTATACCTCGTGGCCAGGATTGCCAAGGGCCCCCCATGGAGACAGAGCTGGAGTTCTCCATGAACCTTGTGGGTGCTTGTGCAGAGGGCCTGGTGGGACCGGCATCGAATAGGAGTTAAAAAAGGGGGGGGGAAGGCCAAGGAGGAATGTGGTCAGCCTGATAGGTGCTCCGAGGAACCTGGCTGGAACAGGTCATGGTCACTGAGGAGTCCTGAGGGACTGCCAAGCACCTTGGAATTAAACCCTTCCGATTCCCGTGGCTTCTTAGGATTCTAGAGGCTCCCAAGGCGTTCTGCGGTGTCTGAGAGAGACGCTCCCCTGAGGAGCCCCGAAGCTCCCCAGGTTAAAGGAAAGGAGAGTCATGCAATTGACACCATTCCCGTTGCTGGTGGGAGTGGCAGATACATGGGAAAATAGACCTGTCAGCACATCCTGGGTTTTCTAGGATAGTTCTGTGCCAGCATCAATCAGAATACATGCCCCACTTTGGGGTATGGGAAATGCAGTAGCCACACACGTGGATCAGGTTCGTGTTCTGGAGATGAGGGTGGGGGGCCATGTGTTTTGCCAGGGTCAGTGTATTGTATTGGTCGATCCAGAATCAGGCAGAGTCACTTTTTTTTTTTTAATGTTTCTTATTTATTTTTTGAGAGACAGAGAGAGACAGCATGAGCACGGGAGGGTCAGAGAGAGAGGGAAACAGAATCTGAAGCAATCTCCAGGTTCTGAGCTAGCTGTCAGCACAGAGCCCAATGCGGGGCTCGAACCCACGAACCGTGAGATCATGACCTGAGTCAAAGTCGGCCACTTAATCGACTGAGCCACCCAGGTGCCCCATGGAATTACTTTTACGAGACAATTTGCTCCTGTGATTGGGAAAGGCACCCTGACGAACATTTATTTGTTCACGGAACGAAAGACCTCGGAGTGATGCAAAGCCTTAAATAAAAAGAGTTAAAATGCTTCTCAGAGTGGGCTGCAGGTAGCAGTTCCGGGTTCTTTGGGGGAACACAAGGAGACAAAGAGAAACCCAGCTGCAGGCAGGGCCCAGGAGGAGAACCCCAAGTGTACCCAAGGTAGAAGGGCTGGAGTCTCGAGGTCAAGGATGATCGCTATGCATCTGTCTGTGCTTGAAATGTAATCCTCTGGACAGGTTCTGCCGAGGGTGGGGTCTGGGGGTGCCCCAAACTTACTGTCTGCCCCAGGAATGCACTGAAGTACTGTTTGACTAAGCCAGGCTTGGGGGACACGGGGATGGTGGCTTCCTGGGTGGCCCCGGATTACTGGAGCTTTGGCCAAAGGATGCCAACTGTCCTGGGTGAAGATCTGCCATGGCGAAGGGTGGGGGTCCCCGAGCAACCTGCCCTCCCAGCCACCTCTTCCTGAAACCCTCACACAGTTGCCTCGTGGGGGGCAGAGGCTGCTTCTAGCAAGGTCACTGGGATCAAACTCAAGTTCTTGCTTGTCGACAACATGTCATCGCCTTGCCACCCATTTCCAGGCCAGGCTGTTGGGTCATCTATTGAGCAGTGACCCCTCTGTTCCTGCATTTGTCATGGGTCCTGCCAGGGCCCATCACTCGCGTTAGCCCAGACCTTCAGGGAAAGCCACACACATGCGACTTTGTTTGTGACGCTTGGGAGCTGGGTGGCAAGGAGGAGGGCTGTCTAAGGTGGCGTGAGGGGACCGGAGGAGATGGTGCACTACAGGACCTAGTGGGGCTGGCGAGGCTCCGCAGCTCTGCAAGGATAAGTGTCTGGACCTCCCCCCGCAAGCCGTCTGATTTTATAAAGGGAGACCTCAGACGGATGGACCGTTTGGGGGCCCATGGGCAGTCGACACTTGAGTGGGTCGGTCCTCTCTCTTGAGCCTCGGTTAGGAGGATATTTATCAGCTCGGTTTAATCTGAATCCTGCCTGAAAGTTTTGCAAAGAGGTAAAGATCTCCTTTGATCCCGTCTTCCTTGTGTGAGAGCTCAGCCACAAACAGTGTGATATCCTTTGAGATGTTCCCTCTAACAACTTTGTTAAAGAACGACTTTGTTCTTCCCACTCTCCATTTCCTCTGCTGACCCTCCAGGTTCTAGGTCTCCGGTTGTGTTTTTGGTGGGCTCCTATTTTTATCCTTCCCCTTTTGTTTCGTCGATCGGAGGAGGTACGGATGCATTTCCTTCCAACTGAGGGTGCTGGAAATCTCCGACAGGCTTTAGAAATGTCAGGTGGCACTGCAGTCGCAGAAGCGGTGCAGAACCACGTGGGAGCTACAGTCTGGTGACTCAAGGTTCAAATCCAGCTGAGTCACTCACTAACCTCACAGCCTTAGGGAAGTCACAGCCTTTCTCAGGATCCATGTCTTCATCTGTAAAGTGTAGGTTACTCTGGGCTCTTGGGGTTGCAAATACCAATAAACCAACTCACACTAGCTTGAACAAATGAGGAATTATTAGCAATTGGTTGCCAAAGAAAAGTGGAGTGGCCGGACTATGGGAAGGCAGCTGGACCTTAGGAACAATTGGAGCCAAGCATTTAATGGTCATCAGGACTTTCTCTCTGTCTCCTGTCCCCACTTTCTTTTGAACGTTCTCACTACAGGTTTCTTCGTGTAGCAGCTAACATGGGTCCAGTGGCTTCAGCTTCTCCATCTGACAGCTTTGCTACCCGAGCAATCCAGAGATTAGGCAGACGGCACTGAGTTCCAAATCCAAAATTCTCATGGAAGGGCTCTGATGGGCCCAGATCAGATCTGTGCCTCCCCTGAACCAGTCAGCTGTGGCCCAAGATGCAGAGCCACTTAGCAAAAAACAGCTGCTCTCCCTGGTCGCTCAGTGATTATGTGCATGGGGATGGGGCTCACAGGTGGAGACGGACCCGACAAAACCTAGGAGACTGGACATACAGAAAATGTGCAGAAAAATAAGTTTGGGGGTTAATTGTTCCGGAAAGTTCTGCTACTGCTATGTCAAAACACAGCATTGTCTCCTGGAGTTTCTGATCAAAGTTCTTTACATCCTTTGTTCAGGAAAGATGTTGGCAGGAAACTAAATCACGTTTTGAGTAAATTATTGGTCAACTCCCAGCTGATTTTCTCAAATGGATACAATTAAAATATAATCCAACTGAGAGGAGTCTGGGAAGACAATGGTGGAGGAAGCAACTTGAATCTATCTCTTCACCTAGACAACAATGGCATTGGCAGTCTGTCTGATGTAACTGTTTTGGAACTCTGGAGTCTATTAAAGGCTTGCAAGTTCCAGGGGAAGTCTCGGGCAGTAAATTGCAGTTAATTTTAGTCGATTTCAGCTCTTAGCACAGTAGCAGCTGCCCGTCGCCCACCCTGAGCCAGGTGGCAGGCCACTGTGAGCATGTTCTGGGAGCCGCTTGCACACCGCACGTGAGAACCCAGGTGGGCCAAAAGGACCCCGACTTCCAAATATCGGGGGTCTGTGCTCTGCTGTTTGCTGCTTCTGATCTTGGAGGCACACAGAGGAGGGCCCCTCTTAGTAATACAAAATGCACCAACATGAAGAAGTAAACAATTTGACTAGATCAATGACTAGTAAGGAGATTGAATCAGTAATCAAAAATCTTCAGACGAAAAAAAAAAAAAAAGCCCTGGACCTGATAGCTTCATTGGTGAATTCTACACAATACTTAGAGAACTAATACCAATTCTTCTCAAAAATTTCCAAACCTAACGATGAGGGAACACTTCTTAAGTCATTCTAGGAAGCCAGCATACCAAACTCATAGGGAGCCAGCCTGATACCAAAGCCAGACAGAGACACTATAAGAAAACTACACACCAACATCTCTTACGGACATCGATGTAAAAATCTTCAACAAAAGACTAGCAAACCTAATTGAGAAGCATATGAAAAAGATTACGTACGATGACCTAGTGGGATTTATTCCGGGAATGCAAAGATGCTTCAACATATAAAGATCGATTGATGCAATACCCCACATTAACAGAATGAAGGGGGGAAAACGCTTGATGATCTCTGTTGATGCAGAAAAAGAACTTTGCAAAATTCAACAGGATTTCACAATAAAAGCCCTCCATGAATTAGGATAAGAAGGCAACTACCTCAACATATTAAAACTATATATTAAAAACCCACTGGGATCTACAGAACAAGAACAAGTGATCCTAAAATTTGTATGGAACCACAAAAGACCCCAAATAGCCAAAGCAATGTGAAAATGAAGAGCAAAACTGGAGGTATCATAAGCTCAGATTTCAAGATACGCTACAGAGCTGTAGTAATCAAAACAGTATGGGACTGGCACCAAAATAGACACCCAGATCAGTGGAACAGAATAGAAATCCCAAAAATAAACCCATGGTTGTATGGTTAATTAACCTTTGACAAACGAGTTGAGAATTGCAATGGGAAAAAGACAGTCTCTTCAACAAATGGTCCTGGGAAAACTGGATAGCTATATGCAAAAGAATGTGGATCATTTTCTTACACTATACACAAAAATAAACTCCAAAAAGATTAAAGATCTAAACGGGAGACCTGAGTCATAAATATTCTAGAAGAGAGCACAGGCAGCAATTTCTCTGACATCAGCTGCGCAACATTTTTCTAGATATGTTTCCTAAGGCAAGGGAAACAAGACCAAAAATAAACTATTGGGATGACATCAAAATTAAAAGTTTCTACACAGCAAAGGAAGTAATCAACAAAACAAAAAAGCAATCTACTGAAAGGAAGAAGATATAGGCAAATGACATAGCCTATAAGGGATTAGTATCCAAAATGCATAAAGAACTTATACAACTCCACACCAAAAAACCCACAAAAAAGTCCAATTAAAAAGTGGGCAGAAGACATGAATAGACATTTATCCAAAGAAGACAAACAGATGACTAACAAACACATAAAAAAATGCTTAACATCATTAACCATCAGGGAAATGCAAATCAAAACCACAGTGTGATATCACCTTACACCTGTCAGAATGGGTAAAATAAAAGACACAAGAAAAAACAAAAAGAATATGGAGAAAAAGGGACCTTCATGCACTATTGGTAGGAATGCAAACTGGTGCAGCCCCTGTGGAAAACAGTATGGAAGCTCTTTAAAAAATTGAAAATAGAATTACCATATGATCCAATAATTCTGCCACTGGATATTTACCCAAAGAATATAAAAACAAAAGGATATATGCACCCTTATGTTTGTTGCAGGACTATTTACAGGAGCCAAATTATGGAAGCAACCCAAGTGTCTACAGATGAATGGATAAAGAAGATGTGGTACATATATATAATGGAATATTATTCAGCCATAAAAAAGAATGAAATCCTGCCATTTGCAACAACATGAATGGATCTAGAGGGTGTAATTCTAAGAGAAATAAGTCAGTGAGAGAAAGACAAATGCCATATGATTTCACTCAAATGAATTTAAGAAACAAAACAAATGAACAGAGGAAAAAAGAGACAAACAAAAACCTAAATGCAGAGAGCAAACTGATGTCGGCAGAGTGGAGATGGGTGGGGGGATGGGTAAAATAGGTGAAGGGGATTAAGAGTACAAAAACAACCACTATTACATGAAGCATGGGGTGGTGATGTCACAAACACAGAATTTGACATTTATAGTTGTATCTTAAAATTAAGTGTGATGCTTTGGTTCCTTTTATTGTCAAAAATTTGTATTAAACCAGTTGGGTCTGAGGGTCGCCTGGGTGGCTCAGTCAGTTGAGTGTCCGAATTCGGCTCAGGTCATGATCTCATGGTCTGTGAGTTGGAGGCCCACGTCGGGCTCTGTGCTGATAGCTCAGAGCCTAGAGCCTGCTTCGGATTCTGTGTCTCCCTCTCTCTGCCCCTCCCCCATTCATGCTCTGTCTCCCTTGCTCTTAAAAATAAATAAAACATAAAAAAGAAATTTAAAAAATATATAAAAGAAATTAAAAGCCTTATGCACTGTGGGTGGGAATGTAAAATGGTGGAACACGGTCTAGTGGCTCTTCAAAAAACTAAACCTAGAATTACCATGTGATCCAATGATTCCTCCTGTGGGCAGATACCCAAAAGAATTGAAAGCAAAGTCTTTTTTTTTTTTTTTTTTAAAGCAAAGGGCATTTATTGTTACAGCTTAGGCTCGCTGGGCCTAAGTTCGGTCTCACAGCCTTCACCAACGCAGTGGATCCGTGCTGAGAGCCGAAAGCAAGGTCTTGAAGGGCTGTATGTACTGCACATTCATAGCAGCATTATTCACAATAGCTAAAATGTGGAAGCAACCCAAGTTCCATCAACACATGAATAGATAAGCAAAATGTGGCATATACATACAATGGAGTACTGTTCAGCCTTAAAAAGGATGGAGGTTCTAGTGCATGCTACAACATGGGAGAACCTTGACAATGTTAGGCTGATTGAAACAAGCCATACCCCAACGTCAAATACTGTATGATTCCGCTTCTATGAGGCAGTTAGTCATATAAGGGTAGTCAAAGTCATGGAGACAGAAAGCAGGAAGATGGTTGCCAGGGAAGAAGCAGGGGCAAGGGGGTGGAAGAAGGGAGAGAGAATGGAGACTTATTAAATCTACAGTTTTACCAGATGTAAGGAGCTATGGAGATGGAAGGAGTCACCATGTGGGAGTGGTGATGGCGATACAACATCATGAATGCATTTGACACCACTGAATTCTACACTAAATGGTTATGGTAAATTTCAGTTATATATATTTCACCACAATAAAGGTAATTGGAAACGAAATGGGTGAAACAAAGCCACAACAAAAACAACCAACAAGCACAAGCAAGCTGGGTAGAGGATGAAAGGTGGAAAGATAAGACTTACTTATATTATGTTTTAGTTAAGAAGTCAGCAAATGACGTATATTGACAAATAAACATGTCCCCCGGAAGTGCACCCAGTTGGCCAGCAAAGTCTTCCCTCAAGTTGACATCTTCTTCATCTGGTCTCTGTGTCTCTGTGTGAGCAGAACAATACACTTGGCTATGAGAAAGTCACGGTCAAGTGTGAAGGAAAGGAGAAGATCCATTGAACTTTGCATTCACCACTGCAATGGAGTCTGAAACTAACATCTCTCAACACCCAAATTACTAGTTTAAATGAACTGCAAATTATAAAAAGCAGTAAATGGGGTTTTGTATTGGACCCTGGGCACATAAACTGAACCAAAATTTGACCTAATGATCTTTATGTAAAAAAGCACTTGAGGGTGCGTGGGTGGCTCAGTCGGTTAAGCGTCCGGCTTTGGCTCAGGTCATGATCTCACAGTTCGTGGGTTCGAGCCCCACATTGGGCTCTATGCTGACAGCTAGCTCAGAGCCTGGAGCCTGCTTCACATTCTGTATCTCCCTTTCTCTCTGACCCTCCCCTGCTCACATGGTCTCTGCCTGTCTCTCAAGAATAAATAAAAAACATTAAAAAAAAAAACTACTTGAATGTGGATGTAGGAAATGGATTTTTTTTTTACAATCTTTTTATTCTAAAATCATTGCAGGTTCACAGGAATTGACAAAGATAGCAAGTGAAGTCCCAAGTTCCCTTTGCCCGATTTTTCCCGGTGGTTCCATCTTATCCACGGTATCAAAATTGGGACACCGACACTGAGTGTGATCTTTGTCATTTTATCAGCCGTGTGGATCTGTTACCCCAGTGCAGCTGAGGTACAGAGCTGTCCCACCGCTGCAAAGATGTCCCTTCTGCCACTCCTTTATAGCTACACCGACTCTGTTCCCCCACGTCACCCCTGACCATGGGCACCTGCTACTTTATTCTCCATCTCTATCATCTTGATGACACTGTTTTATTTATTTAAAAAATTTTTTTAATGTTTATTTTTGAAAGAGAGAGAGAGAGGGAGAGAGAGCGCATCTGCGCCACTCGGGGTGGGGCAGAGAGAGAGGGAGACACAGAATTCAAAGCAGGCTGCAAGCTCTGAGCTGTCAGCACAGAGGCTGATGCAGGGCTTGAGCTCACAAACTGCAAGATCACGACCTGAGCTGAAGTCGGCCGCCCAACCGACTGAGCCACCCGGGCGCCCCAATCAGGACCCTGTTTTAAATCCAACATCTGGCCCTGCCAGTTGTGTGACCTTTTCTTTTCAGGATTTTGTTCATCTCATCTATAATAAGACGAGGTTGGATTACATAAGCATTTCTCTCAAACGGCCATTGGCTTATAGGATCTCAAAGTTCTACAGGGACTGATTATGAGAAGGAAAACAGGTTTTATGGTGAAATAAACTACGTCCAAGGAGCTCCTTACGTGGGTGTTCCTCTTGCAGGAACTTTGGAGCTTTGTTTTCAAGGTGGCCACAGGATGAGTCAACAAAGACTGACACCTGCCACATGCTAGGCATTCTTCTAGACTTTGGATGGGACAGCGAACATGGCAAATCACTGTCCCTGAGGAGGTTGGATCCAGAGAGGGGAAACAGACTACAAACACTTTGGCACATAAAGAAAGAAGATGATTCTCAGTACTGGGAATCGCTATAAGGAAAATAAAATAGGTTTGTGTAATAGAGTAGGGTGGTCAGCAAAGCCTTCATGGAGAAGGTGACGGCCCAACACTGGATCCAGGACAAAGAAAAAATGGCAGCCATGTGAAGACTCGGGCAGAAGTTGAGGGGAGGAGGTGATTCCAAGCAGATAGGTCATCGAAGGCCCTGAGTCAGGCTGATTTGGAACAGCCAAGGCTTAGAGACAAGGCCACTGTGGCTGGAATGCAGTGAGGAGGGAGGGGAGAGGTAAGAGATGAATTTTGGAGAGGATGGGACGTCCCACACTTTGTAAGTCCCGCGGGCTGCAGTCAAGGGTTCGAAGTTTATTGGGACCCCAGGGGCAACCATCAGAGGCTTCCAAGCCAGGGAACGACGTGTCTTATTTCTGCTTTTAGGAAGCTCTCCCTGACTTGTGTGTAGGATGAACAACAGCAGCAAGATGGACACGAGAACAGAGGCAGGGGACCAGTTAGAACGCCATTAGGATGGCGTAGGTTACACCCGGCGGTGTCTCGGTCCAGGGCTTGAACAGCGAAATGGTGAAAAGTAGCATAGGTCTAACTGGGAGGGAGGCAGGGTGAGAGGGTAAGACATGAAGGGAAATCACAACCACTGGTCTTTTGGCCGGATCGGCTACGGCCTGATAGGCTGCTATCCATCTAGAATGAGACGATTCGGGAAGGACTTGGTTTGGGGTAGGATGGAGGGGAGTGAGAGCCTAGTTTGGGCTGTGTTGTGTTTATTCAGTGCTCAAGTGGAGGTGTGGGTAGTTAAATAGTTGTTAAGGACAGAAGTCTGCAGTTCAAGGGGGAAGCCTTGGCCAGAGACAAAGATTTGGGATCCATCAGACAGTAGCCTGTGTCTGAAGCCACAGACCCAGATGAGAGCCACTACGGGGGGAGTAAACAAAGATAAAGACGGAGTGAATGAAGATAAAGACCGAGTCAAAGTCAACTTGGGTCCCTTGAGTCAACTATCATTCAGAGATCGTGGAGAAGGAGGGGAAAGTGAAGGAGCCTGAGAAGGAGCTGGGGTGAGTAGGAGGAAAACCCGAGAGTGTGGACTCAGAGAAGTCCAGAAAGAAAGCTTTTCGAGAAGGAGGAAGTGATGAAGTGTGTCAAATGCCACCGACAGACTGAGTAAATGAGGCTAGAGAAATGACTTTTGGCTTCCGCAAGATGTAGGTGACTGGTGATATGGACAAGAGCCACTGCTTTTTGTGATGGGGACAAAGGGCTGGCTGGAGCCGGATGGAACATGGAGGGGGAGGGGGTGGGGGGAGGGGGGGGAAGGGCAGGGAGCAGCAGACACAGAGGAATGAGGGTATCAGGGCAGGGCCTCTCAAAGATGGGTGGTGAGGCATACTTATGGCCAGAGGAGAATGACAAAGGTCCGCTAATGAGGAAGAAATGGCTGATGCATCGTAACTGCAGGAGTGTGGTCCTGAGAGAGAGAGAGAGTGCTGGGGATGTCACCAGAGGTGAGGGGGGTGTTAGCTGGTTCTCCTGTGACTGTATCTATTTTTGTCCCTGAAGTACGCTGTGCCGTCATCATCTGACACTGAGGCCGGGAGTGTGGGAAATTCAGAGAGTAGAAGTAGTGATTATGTCATCTCAAGAATGAGGATGGGGGGGGGGGGGCGCCTGGGTGGCTCAGTCGGTTAAGCATCCGGCTTCAGCTCAGGTCATGATCTCCCTGTTCGTGGGTTTGAGCCCCGCATCAGGCTCTGTGCTGACAACTAGCTCAGAGCCTGGAGCCTGCTTCAGATTCTGTGTCTCCGTCTCTCTCTGACCCTCCCCTGCTCACACTGTCTCTCTCTGTCTTTAAAAAATAAATAAAAGACATAAAAAATTAAAAAATAAATAAATAAAATAAAATCTTTAAAGTACTTATACTGGAGGACACCTGGAGGTCTTAGTTGGTTGAACATCTGACTTCTCATGGCTCTTGGGTTTGAGCCCTATGTCGGGCTCTGTCCTGACAGCTCAGAGCCTGGAGCCTGCTTTGGATTCTGTGTCTTCTCTCTCTGACTCTTCCCCACTCACACTCTGTCTCTCTCTCCTTCAAAAATAAACAAACATTAAAAAATTAAAAAAAAAAAAGAATGAGGATGGGAAGCTTTTTTTAAAATTTACATTTTATTGATTTTTTAATTTTTTAAATGTTTTTTATTTATTTATTTTTGAGAGACAGAGAGAGACAGCACGAGCAGGGGAGGGTCAGAGAGACAGGGAGACAGAATCCAAAGCAGGTTGCAGGCTCTGAGCCCAACGCGGGGCTCGAACCCACAAACTGTGAGATCATGACCTGAGCCGAAGTTGGACGCTTAACCTACTGAGCCACCCAGGTGCCCCAACGTATTTATTTTTGAGAGAGAGAGAGGCAGAGAAAGAGGGAGAGAGAGAATCCCAAGCAGGCTCTGCACACTCCTCACAGAGCCTGATGTGGAACTCAAACTCACAAACCGAAAGATCATGACCTGAGCCAAAATCAAGAGTCCCACGCTTAACTGACTGAGCCACCCAGGCGCCCCCAGGACAGGAAGCTTCCAAGGTGTGCTGGAGGAGTTGAGGGGCTGCTTGAGATCTGCAGTTTTGATTCTAAAGTGAGTCCAGTTGCACAAGTGTGCTGGTTCTTGAAGAAAATCTGGACCCAACCAGACTCTGGGGTTTCGCCAGGTCAGCACGATGGATGGAGAGAGAGAGAGAGGGGTTAGAGGCAGGGCAGTGATTCTGAGGCTGGATCAAGGACTCTAGGCTGGGTAAGGAGAGCAGTGGGGACATGGCTGATGACGATGCAGAGGGGCTCAGGCCAACGGCCTGGAGGCCTCCGTGAGCTCAGAGAATTGCTACCGTGGGGCTAATGCAGGGCCTGAGCTGGAAAAAATAGGAGGCGGCCGTCAGGGCTTCAGGGAGTGGGAGGCTTGAGGTGACCAGGGATGACAAGACTGGAATGTGTGGCTGAAGCAGGGTGGACACAAGGCTGTTGCAGTCAAGGAGGTCCCCTGGATTCTCTGACCTCCTTAGCCCCTCCCAACGGGGGGGGGCCCGAGAGCCACATCCTACCAGAGCTGGAAGGGGTGAAGCTCTTCACCGTACAAACAGAGAAACCGAGACCCGGAGATCCTGGCTGCAGAAACTAGTGTCGGAAGCTGGGGTTCGGAAACTCAGCCCCAGGGTGAGGGGAGATTCTTGGTGTCTCCCCCCACCCCCCCCAGCATGTCCCCTGCCGCACAGCTTCCTTTCTACTCTCCACCCTTGGTGGGGGAGGGGGGGTCTCCTGCAGACAGAAGTCCACAGCCACAAGGAGTGCCTCCTTCTCATGCCACATGTGTCTTGACGAAGGTCTGGTGACAGATCCGCCCATTTGCTCATTCATTCATATGCCCACTCGTTCGTTCCTTCATTCAGTGATTCTCTCTCTCATTATTCATTCATGAGGTTTGAGCTGTTAAACCAAGTGCAAGGAATGAATTCCTTCGCTGTGAAATTGCTCATCTGCCCAACCAACAAGCCAGAAGTCCGACATACCCCGAGTGCCCACCAGGCACAGATCTGCAGAGGGCTAACATATGGGCATCACATGCCTTCAAATGTCTGGCAGGTGTCCAGGCTCTCCCGCGTCCATTGATGACCTATTCCCTGGTGGCAAGCATGTCATGTGTGTGCCAAATGTCTGTTCCCCTGGCCTCTTCCTCATAGCAGAGCTGATAATATGTGAATTGCTGTCGATCAAAGTCCACAAGGCAAGTCTTTATAAACTTTGAAAGCTGCCTATATTTCCATCAGTTCTTTTTTTTTTTTAAATCTGAGAGCAATGCTAGCTTATTGTGAAAAATACAAACCATGACAAAGCAACGGGCTCCCTCCATCCCAGTGCCAACCACTGTTAAAAGTGTGGGGAGCGACTGTGGTATGGTTCGTGTCCTTCTAGATCTTTCCTATACATTTGCAAAGGAAAAAATAGATATATGCACATATACATATAATATGCATGATGGAGTATATATTTACAAGTGGAGATCATCAACTATCACTATTCTGCAACTTGTCTTTTCTTTCTGACAATAAATGAGGAACATTCTGCCAGGTCAGTACTTCAGATCACCTTCATCCTTTTTAAAGGACGCATTGCACTCACTATATGGATGGATCTACTGCATTTAATTGGTTCCTGTCAATGAACATTTAGGGTGTTTTTATTTACCGCCCCCCTGCCCCCAGCTACAATGCTGCAATGCTCATCATTCTGACTTCTTCTGTCTGAGCATTTCTTTCTCTTCCTTCCTTCCTTTTCTTTCTTTCTTCCTTCCTTCCTTCCTTCCTTCCTTCCTTCCTTCTTTCCTTCCTTCTTTCCTTCCTTCCTCCCTCCCTCCCTTCCTTTTTACATAGGCTTCATGCCCATCTCAGAGCCCAACGCAGGGCTTGAACTCATGACTCTGAGATCAAGACCTGAGCTGAGATCAAGAGTTGGATATTTAACTGACTAAGCCAACCAGGCACCCTTGTATGAGCATTTCTGAAGCCTCATTTGCAGAAGTAGAATTGCTGGGGTCATGAGCACTTAAAATTCTAATGGGGGAGGCACCTGGGTGGCTCAGTTGTTTACACATCTGACTTTGGCTCCGGTCATGATCTCACGGTTCCTGGGTTCAGGCCGTGGGTTGGACTCTGTGCTGACAGCTCAGAGCCTGGAGCTTACTTCAGATTCTGTGTCTCCCTCTCTGCCCCTCCCCTGCTCACCTCTTTCAAAAATAAACAAATATTAATAAAATAAAATAAAAATTTAATGGATAACCCATGCCAGGCATAGCGCCAGACATATAGTAGGACATTTATAACTATCCGAGCCATGAAAGGATGCTGCTAGATTGCCCTCCAGGGTCACCTCATTTTCTCTCCCACCAACAGTAAACAGAGACACCGAACTGGCGAACTGGCCGTTTCTGCCCCCAGGTCCCAGCAAGGCTGGGTTTCAGGAGGCCTACTATGTTCCAGGCCATTCCTCTGCTGCTGGGGATTTAAGGGCTCTCAGGTCATCTTTGATGAAAAGGTAGCATCCAGGCTGAAGGGGACCTCCTCCTCCCCCTCCCCCTCCTCCTGGGATTCTCTCACTGGGGCTAGTCTCATTTACATCAAGCAGACAGACCTTCCTTCTTCCTTCTGCCGCCCCTGATCAATCCCTGAA
This sequence comes from Helogale parvula, assembly GCA_004023845.1. NCBI lineage: Eukaryota > Metazoa > Chordata > Mammalia > Carnivora > Herpestidae > Helogale > Helogale parvula. The sequence goes on along the minus strand of PJEM01004421.1, from coordinate 12,074 downwards.
ACTGAACGAAAACAGCGCAGGGCTGCGCTCATTCCTGAAACTGAAGGGAAACGTCTCAGGGCTGTGCTCATTCTCCTAACTGCCAACTCTGACACCATCTCGTCCCTAACTACTGTTCTCCCTTTGGAGCTCTGTCCCCTGCCCCAGCCCTAGCATCTTTGGGGCTGGCTGTGCCATCTTCTTGCTCCTGGCCCTACCACCTGCCTGAGTCATGACACCCCAAGGGTGGGTATTATCAGAGCCCTGGAGGAGGCTCGAAGCAGGGGCAGGGCTACCTCCCATCCTCCCAGGAGCTTCGGCCAAGGTTGCTGTGCCCTCCGTCAGGGGAGGAAGGCCAGCCTTCACAGGCTGCAGGTGAGCAGGGCAAGGCAGGGTCACAGTGGAGGAGCCCAGCCCTGCCTGAGCCCCGAGACACTGGCACAGAAGGTCTCTGTCACTCTGTGTACCCCACGCTAGTCCCCCAGCTCCACACTTTGCTGCAGGCACTATGGGGACAAAGAAGACTCTCTCCTAAGCTGCAGGGGTGAATGCTTCTTTCCCCTTAGGGGTTAACCCTGCAGATTAGCAGAGGTGGGAGTGCCTGGAACCACACCAGGCCCCACACCAGGCCCCACACCAGGCCGAGCTGGAGGAGAAGGGTGAATCTGCCTATTCCTCTCCTATCTCCAGGAGATTCCAGGGTAGGGTAGATCAAGATCTCTAGAGGCCCTGCCCCACAGATGGCCCCCCTCCCCAACCCCACAGCGAGAAAGGCAGGGAGCTGAGCTTCACCTCTCCTGAGCAGGGCAGCGGGAGGATGGGATGGAGAAGAAAAGAATAGTTACGGCCACACGATCCCAGCTTCCTGTCAAGGCTCTTCAGCACCCTGAGACCTGGGTCTGGGTCAAAGCATCTCCAAAGATCCTTTCCCAGAGGGTGGTTCACAGATATCCTGTCTGCCCTGGCTCCTCATTGATACATCCACTGTGGGATTTGAGGCGCTGTGACCACCCCCCACAATACCCCCCTCCCTGCCCCCCCAGCAGTGCCTGGGCTCTCTCCCCAGTTACCTCCCCACCCAGCCAGAGGTGGACGCGCAGTGACAATCAGCTTAAGATTTAGTGTGTACACATTTTGGGGAAGGGTGCAATGGGGTCTTCTCTATTCAGGTAGACCTGGGGTGGCTCAGAGCCCACGCAGTCCAATCTCCCTGGACTATGGGAGTGTCTTCTATAGTATCTCAGAGCTGGCTGTCCAATCAGGGTTTGCATAACCCCTGAAATGGGGTTCTCTCCACTCCCCAGAGTAGCCCATTCCACCGTCAGTCACCTCCAAGTGTTGCCATTTTCCTCCTGGCGGCCTCCCACTTGAAATGGCGGTGGGAGGGTGGACGCTGACACTTCTGACCGGCGCTCGGAACAACAGAAGTGGCTGGACCGTTTCTGCCTCCAGGTCCCAGCAAGCGGTGGGGCAGGGACAGGAAAAGCAATAAGTTAAAACCAAGAACAGTTAGAGTCAAGGGCATCACAGGGGGTCCCGAGAGTCTCTGGCTTGATCCAGGAGGCACTGAGGAGGAGGTGGCTGATGGCGTAGCTCCAGCAGCAGGCAGCTCAGAAGGCTGGGTTGTCAATGCCCCTGGGCACCCCGGCATATTCCTCGGGCCTAAAGCTGTAGGGAGGGGGCGGCTCCATGGGGGGCAGGACGGGCTTCAGAATAATCTGCAGGGGAGAAAGGGGACAGTCTTCTCAGGGCCTGGCAGCCAGCCATGCATGTGACCAGGGAGGGGTGACCCCATGGGGACCACGGACCCCCCTCTGGGTCCAGACAGCTGGTGTAAGGAGGGCCTCACTGTAACCCATTGCTCTAAAAATCCGGACAATAGGGAGGTACGGCCAGCTGAGAAACCGAGCTAGGAGTGGGGCAGAGACACCCACCTCGCTGTAGGGGGGTGGGGGTTCAGAGGTAAACGTCGTGACTCCCTCGGGGGAGGCAATGGAGGGCGGCTCTGGGGGCCCCTGGTGATCCACTGGGGGGTCCTGCTCCTGTTCTCTGCAGCTGCGACAGAACCGCTTAGCCAGACAGCAGATGCACAGGAGGGGGGTGATGATGAAGAAGGTGATGACGAAGATCCTAGGGAGAGGAACCACCAACATCTCCCTGAGCATCTGGGCTGTCCCCACCACACCCCCCCAACCCCGCCCCACCGTGGGTAGGGTGAGGAACCACCAACAAACATCTCTCTGAGCGACAGGGCTGTCCCCACCGCACCCCTTCCCCCCACTTCCTGCCCTGCTGTGGGTAGAATGAGGAACCACCAACATCTTGCTGAGTGTCCGGGCTGTCCCCACTGCACCCCCACCCCTGCTGTGGGCAGGAAATCCCGTCACCCTGACTGCGCCCCGAGGAGCTGGACCTGGGCTCACCTCAGGGGACTGGAGAAGAGTTCATACTCCTGGCAGCAGCTGTCTCCACAGCATTTGAATCCTCTGGGGCAGGTGCTGGGGGAGCAAAGAGACGCTGCTGGTCCCAAGGTGGCAGGATGATCCCAGCTTCCCCCAAACTCACCCATTTCTTAGGGGCACAAGCCATGTCCCAGCAGCGGGGCCCAGTGGGGGGAACCCTGAGGCCGGGATCTGGATTCTAGGCTCATCTCAACTACTTGCGCAAAGTTCTGCTCTTTCTGGGTCTCACTTTCCTCGTCCATAAAGTGGGTGTCATGAATGTTCCGTCAACATCTCCGAGCAGGTGCGGGGTAGCCCGGGGCCGTGGCTACAACAGCACTCGCCGGAGATGGACAGGGAAGGGAGCAGTGGCGATTGTCCCTGAGCGAACTCGAGGAGCCCTTGCCGGTGCCCATGGACTAAGAGGTGGGAAGGACAGGGTGCTCCTGGAACACCAAGTGCTGACTTGATGGAAACATTCATCTGCTCAGGGACCACCCCCTCCTCACTATGCTCAGGCCTTTTGGCATTTATATATTAAGGTTGGCACAGATGGTTTGCCCGCCCCACCCCGGGTGGAGGGGGGAGCCCTCAGAGAAGAGACAGCAAGAGAGAGGAGAGAGGGGTGAGATTTAGGCTTCAGACCCCCACAAGAGTGAAGCTGCTTGGACAGAGAAGGAGGGCAGGGAGTTGGGGGGGGGGCGAGCAAGAAATGCGATCATGCTAGAAAAGCAGTGGGTGAAGATGATGGATGAGGTGCCTTTCTGCCCCCCTCCCCCATGCAGGCAGACAGGGCAGGATTTGGGGTGTCCCTTCCTCAGACAGGAAGTTAGAGCCCAAAGCCCAGACTTACAAGAAGAGACCACATTTGGCTGCAGCCTGTGGAAGAAAAGAGGCAGAGGTCAGGGGTTGTGAACTGGGGTGCGGCATCTCTACCCCCCTGCTGCCCAGATACAGAGCCGGGCACGAGTTCCCAATGGATCAATCCCTTCCTGTTCTCCACCTCACTCCAGGTCCATGACCGGAGCCCCCGATGACACCTGGCGCCCCCAGCTCTCCTTTCTCTCCTCACCACACCCCCACAACACATCCACTCACCCCCGAGGTCTGTCGGTTCACGCCTTCCCACCACCCCTCCAATCTATCTCCTTTCCGTGTGACAACAAGGCGGATCCAGGGCACCAGCCATTCTCCTCCTGCCTCGCCCCCTCCGAATCACTCCCCACTCTGCAGGCAGGTTCCCATCCAGCAAACCTGATCACCCAGCAAATGTGATCTTGCGGAAGCTCCCCCGGCCACCAGCCTCTGCCCCCTTGCCCTCTTGCCCACACATCCACTGGGAGTTCCCTGAACACGCCTGGAGGTTTTACGCCCGTGTGCAATGCCTTCATGCCTTCAGGATCTGCCGAAACTTCATTCATCTTTCAGATCCCTGCCTGGCAGGGGGTGGGGGGGGGGGACGACAGTGGAGAGGTGGATTCCTTGTTCTTCGAAGCCCCCAGATCCTCCTCTGTGGGTCCGGTTTCTGCCTCTATCCATTCCTCTTCCGCACCAGAACTAAACCTATCCCAATCCACTCCCCCAAGGCACGCCTTTCCCCGCACAGAGCGGAAGTTTTCTCATAGCTCTTATCCACATCTAACATGCTACACAGTTCCTTCTATCTGGTTCATTGTCTGTCTGGTGAGAAGAACGTAAGCTCCAGGAGAGCAGGGATTTCTGTCTGTCATCACTGTTGAAAAACCCAGCAGCCGCAATTTGGGCAGAATGGATGAAGGAGCCTTCTCAGATTACCTGGTGTCCTTTCCTCCTGGCTGCGCCCCAACTTGGGAGGGTGGGGTGGTGAGGGGTGGGGGTGGGGAACGCAGGGGTGAGAACACCTGAGCGGAGGGGAGGTTATCTGTCACTCCACCCAAGCCTCAGGGGACAAACAACCACAACACAAGAATTAGAAGCCAACTTTGGCGAGACTACTATGTCTTTGTACCTCACCTTGAAATAATTCAATGACATTTCAGTTGCTAAACGCCTAGAAAACCAGTGACAGCCAATGACTGTTGGGCCGATTCCCTTTTTTCTGGGCTCAGCCCCTCGAAGAAGCCTCTCTCCCACAAACCTTGCCCCCTGGGGACTGGAGCGTGAGGATCATGAATGAACTCCCCCCACACACACACACTCCCCTCGCTCCGCAATGGATGGCCCGGAGAGGGTCAGATCCTCACAGCACACAGGGACGACTGCAGAGTTGGGGACAGACCAAGGGGTCCAGGCACTCAGTAGAACCCTCTTCCCCCTCAGATTCCTGGACCCCACTTTCCTGGGGCTTTCCTGGCTCTCCACTTAGAAGGCCAGAAAACAGGTTGAATCAATGAATCCCGAGTTGCTGTTTGGGAGGGTAGACCTCCCAGATTCTCTCCCCCTGACTCTCACCTAGGCAGGTCCTGTCTGGGGTGGCCCAGTCTGAGTTTTATCCAGTGTCGGCGTGGTTATAAAGAACCCCGGCTTACTTACGTGCGCAGTACGGATGTTATCAGCACCTGCCCCTGGGGTTGCTGGGAGAAATCAAGAGGGTTGCTCAGCTTAGGGCTGGCACAAAGGGCTTGCCTAGCTGCTGAGACGCAGCACAACAGTTTCAGGGGCAGAGCCCCACTGATGTCTGCACAGTTGTGTGGATGTGCCCTGTTTTGGGGAGGGGGCCTGAGATGTCCTGGCATTCATTTTATTAACGTTTATTTATTTATTTATTTATTTATTTATTTATTTTTGGGAGAGACAGAGCACGAATGGGGAAAGGGGCAGAGAGAGAGGGAGACACAGAGCCCGAAGCAGGCTCCAGGCTCCAAGCTGTCAGTACAGAGCCTGACGCGGGGCTCGAACCCACCAATGCAAGATCATGACCTGAGCAGAAGTCGGACGCCCAACCGACTGGGCCACCCAGGTGCCCCTGTCGCTGGCATTCTTAAACAGAAGAGACACATCCCTGTTTCAGATCCATGTCAGTTGCCCAGATAGCCCACCATCCCAGGACTGGACAGATCTCCCGCATCATTTTCAGAGTTCAATGGAGGACTGGGAAGAAGGAGGGGAGTGCTTAATCCCTGCCTCAGGCTCAGAATCAACTTATTTCAGAGGTCAACCCACCCTTGGGTGAGGCAACCGGCTCAAATCCTGCACAGACTAGAATTCTACCCCGGCTCCTAGAAGGGGTGGCTGGAGCCTTCTCTCCCCTAAGGCACAAGCAGAGAGACACAGTCCCAGAGGAGGCCAGAGCTTCTCCTAAGGTCACCCAGCACTAAAGGAACAGAGACAGGCTGGCCAGACATCCAGACCTCAGTCCCCGCTAGTCCCTGATTTCTGACATAGCGGGAGGAAGCAGGAAGGATGAGCCCAGGCTATTATGAGGGTCAAAGTCCCCAGTGACAGACAGGCACACAAGTGTCAGATGGTGGTGGGCGGGGTCCAGGTCCCTCTACATAGTCCCCCACAGGTGAAGAAACCCAGGCTTTCTCAGGGCCTCCCTCCGCTGTCCCCACCTCCACCTCCCCGGCAAAAAGAGAAAGGAAGTTGCTAACTGCTTACGGACCGGTCACCAGGGAATCCTGACAAAGGAAGGTGGTGACCGCGCTCCAGAAGAGGACCCTTGACCCACAAAAGTTCAGGGCCCTGAAAGTTCCTATAGCTTTACCTCCCAAGCGCTCACCTGTTGGGAGCCAGCCAGCAGGCTGAGCAGCAAGGTGCGTACGAGGCCTGGGACCCAGGCGTCGGACATCCTGGCATGGGGGCCACAGAGCTTCCGTGTGTGCCTTGGGAGGAGGGTAGAGGCGGGGCCACGACCTCTCCCACGTCTCTCCACCTATGGGGCCCCGCCTCGGGTGAGGGCGGAGCTTATGCACCCGCGAAGGGCCGGGCTTGAGGCAGAGGGGGGAGGGGAGGGGAGGGGAGGGGAAAAAAACCCTGGGTTGGGTCTTAGGAGGTAGAAGAGATTAACTGGTAAAAAAAATCGTGAGGTCAGTGCTAGCCTGCGGAACCACTCCTTGCCAGTCCCCCGCTCCTCCACCCTTAAGTGGCCCGGGTCTGGAGAGAGACAGTACTGCGCCTGGCCGGGGGTCGGGATGGGGGGTGAGGGGCGAAGGAGAGGATGCCAGCGGAGCCAACCGCCCGCAACAAGTGCCTTTCCACCTGGGCTTGAGAGGGCATTGGTTGGGGAGAGGGAGGCGGAGGTTCGGGAGTGGATTGAGGGCATTGCATCGGGGTTGGGGTGGGGGTGGCGGGGACATGTCACCTTCATTTCTGGCCAAGAAGGAGGGAGAGGCGGCCTGGTTGATTTCAGGAGCACAGCGCTAGTACACTCGTGTCCCGCAGCGTCCCCTGCAATCCTGGGAGGATGTGTGGACACCCTTCCTCCATTTGACTCTAGGGGAAATTAAGGCCCAGGGTTAAGAGACAGAGACTCGGCAGCAGCGGCAGAGCGGCAGTAAGGCAGGCAGGGGCGCGGTGAGGCAGGCCCATCCGGATTCCTGGAAAGACCCCGGGGAGGCTGTCCGGGCTGGGAGGGCCGGATTCCGACCCTCGGTGGCCTCGCCCCAGCCCTCCAGGCACCCTGTGCTTCCCGGCTCCTGCCGGCAGATGGCAGCATCGCTCAACGCGGGATTCCCACGGAGCCCCCCACAGCGAGCGCCTGGGGACCTGGGGCCGGGTCTCCCCAAGTTCCCGCCCAGGGGCAGCTGGCTAGTGGGCGGGATGAGAGGACTCCTCGGTGGGCGTTGGGCGGAAGGTGAGAGCCAGATATCCAAACGGATGAGACTTGGGGACACCGTTCGGGCTTTGGAGAGATGGAACCCGACCCCTGGGGAGAGGGTGAAGTGGAAATGATGGATGGGTGCTGCTCCCGGCCTGGGGAACCGGGGAGGGCTCCCGGAGAGCCCCGTTCCCAAGTGGTTAGGCGTCTCCTGTTGTGTCTCAAATCGGACTTTGCCACTGAAAACTATCCCTAGCTTAGTAGGGACGGACAGACTTCCTCCTCTGGCTGTCCTTTCTTTTTCTCTCACGGCTCTCTCTTGATCTCTGGCTCCCATCTCTGTCTTGTTTAACCTCTCCTTGTCTCTCCTCATTCCTCTGGGTCTGTCCTCCTGTTTGTTTCTCCCCATCCCTGTCTCCACGCGGTTCCCCCTACATTTCCGCTTGTTTCCTGGTTTTCCCATCTCTGTGCTCCTCTGTTCATTAGTCACTGTTTGTCTCTGTTGGAGTCTGTTTCTCTCTGTATGTGTTTCTGTTTCTTTTGTCTCTGACTTGGTCCTGTGTCTCCCTGACTGTATTTCTCCCTCACTCTCCTGGGCTCTCTCTGTCCCTCTTTCCCTGTCTCTGTTTCTCATTATCTCTTGGCCCTTTTGTGTCTCTAAGGACAGAATCTTCCAGTCTCCTGATCCTAGTGGAATTCGGGTCTGGCCCCAGAAAATGCCCTCTATTTTCAGTTCCTGGTGATTCTGAACTTGGCGAAGGTCGTGGGCAGGGGCACCTCTTCTCTTCTACCCATGCAGTTGGCTCTGGTCCCCGCTAGCCCCTCTAACAAGTCCAGAGAGCACTGGAACCTTCTCCCAGAAACACCCCAACTGCTGCCTCCTTAGTGAGGTGGTTGCTAACTTGGGCTTCCCTCCTGCCCCTGCCCTTGCCCTATTGCACCAACACACATGGCCTAGGGTATCTCGCTGGGTCGCCTGCCACTCTGCCCAGGCCTGGAGCCCTACGGAGGTGTGGCCTTCAGGGGAGAGGAAGATGAGTGAGCTTAAGGGAGGCAGGCAACCTGGAGAGTGAAATGGCAGGGCTGCGAAGGGGCCAGAGGAATTGGAGGGGTAGACGTGAAAGGCTGTGAGGACCGACTAGGCGAAGGGGGCAAGGCAGGCAGCAGGGCCCTGAGGGGGGTCAGGAGGAGGGCTTCGTTAAAAAAAATTTTTTTAATCTATTTGTTGCTTCTCTGAAATTCAAATGTAACTAGATGCCCTGTATTTTTATTTGTCAAGCCTGGCAATTCTACCCATCTTGCTATAATGTCACAGCGACAGACATCTGAGAACAAACAGGAGGACAGAGAGAGGGACCCCACCCCCGGCCCCACATCTCCCTAGTGAGAAAGTGAGGCTTGGGGGGGTGGAGTCCAGAGGGCCTCTGGCACCGGCCCCTTGGTCCCCAGTTTTGTTTTGTTTTTATGACACCCAACTGCCTTTCTCTGCGCCTTCCCGCAGCTGGGGACAAGGCAAGGGACCTGGAGGCGTGTGGTCCCAGCTCAGTCAGGCCAAGAACACCAAGCCCTGATGTCAGCATCCATCATGGTTCCCATGAGCCCAGCATTCTTGGTGGGTGAGGTTGGGTGGGGTTGGGGGCGCAATGGGGCCCCAGGCTGAGCAGACAGGGAGCTTTCTTGTCCAGAGAGGCAGGACCGTCCTGCACAAGGGCAGCATCTTCCGTTCAACACTTAGTCTGGCAACGGGAGGGAAGTGTGCACATGAGTGTGCGTGTTTGCTCAGGCGCGCAGGGACGTGAGGGCAGGGAGGCCCGGAGACCTCCGGCCGTCCGTGGGTCCCTCTAGATTCCAGGCCAAATTCCATCTGGGGTTTCCCAAGAGCAGCAGAGTCGAAATGTCTTCATACTCTCTAGCCGCCTCCCCGGCCCATTCACCAAAGAACGAGCCGATTGTCTACATCCTATAAACGCCCAGCTGCAAGGGTCTTGGAGGTCAGCTGGTCCACTTGCCCCCTTCTTGGGGCAGCCAATCAGAGCCCTGAGGGCTGGGAAGGCCAAGTCCACATGGGATGCTGGGGCTGAGTCAGGACCAGAACCAAGCAGGTCTCAGAGACCCCACACCGAGGCAGCCTCAGAGGAAGAAGCTGCCTGGGGGCCACCTGGTTAAACTCCTCACTGGGGGGTTGGGGTGGGAAGGCTTGCCCAGCCCTGGGTGAAGGGGAAGAGCCGGGCTGAGTTCTGATCCTCTCCGCCCCTCCCCTGTCCTGTGATGGCCATGGACACCCATAATGGCTTATGGCATTGGGCTGGGATTTTTTCAAAACCTGCAGAACATTCTGTTCTAGCCCAGCGCTGCCGGCAGGGACAGGCAGTATTACGCTGTGTTGGTCAGTGCGCCACTTGTGGCAGTGTGCTGTGCGGATTCTAGTCAAGAAGGCAACCTTCTATTTGCCTCCATAAACTCTGTTCAGGGGAGCGGGGGTGGCACCTCTTTTGTCACACGGGGTCACTGGGAGGATGACATAAACAGCTCCGTGTCAGCGAGCAGTGATGGTAAATAAATGTTAGCTTAATCATAACAAGCAATAAATGTTTAATTCCTGGCGGAGGAAAGGGGCCCAAAGTTCTTTCTCTCCATGTCACCTAGAGGCAGAGGAAGGTACCAAGGAATGAAAGGTCTTGCTTCCTTCTGGGAACCTCTCTTGGTCCCCTCTGGATGGGCCACCAAAGTCCAGCTACGGGTCCCAGGAAAACACCCTGCTCCTAGCCCCGTCTTCTGTCCGCTAAGTGAGTCTGGGCCAGGTAAGAGAGGGCGGGGCCCGTGACCTACCTCAGAGAGTGACCTGGTATCCACCAGTTCTCCTAGAGAGCCACAGGGGACCGGCTGTGACAGCAGGGCCAGGACCAGAAACTTGAGCAATTCTCTCTGTTCCTGGTCTGTCCCCCACTGCCGACTGAGCACCGCCTGGGGGGGCCTCATGGCGAGTGCCCGCCTCTCCCTCAGGGGGACTGTAGACGGTGCCTGTCACAGGTGTCTCCACTGTCACGGCCTTCGTGTACTGCGCCTCCGCACCTGCCTTTGCATCGCGCCCCTCCGTGTCCTGCCCACGTGCTGTCCAGCCAGACCCTGGACCCTTTCTGCTTCCCTCTTTCCCTTCTTCCCTCTGCCTGGCCAGCTCTCTCCGCCTAGAACACCTGTTCCCAGACCCCGCCCCGAAACCTCACAGATTCTCACCGGTTCTTCAAGGCACAGCTCAAATACCACCTCCTCCCGTAAGTCTCCCAGGACTTGGATCTTACCAGCCAGGCCTTTTCTCTGGGCCTCTCTGCTGGCCCTTGGCCATTCTCCCTAGAAGATGTGTATACATGTTCTAATGTTCCCACCAGGCTGTGGGGGCTGGCCCAGTTCTGATTCATCTTTCCTTTCCCCATGGTGCTTTGTTCCAAGTAAACACTGGCTCTGTTGTCACTGAACTGAAGCTGGTCGGGGGCCTCCCAGGGTCGGGGGCCAGATTTCTCCAAGGGGACAGGGAATGACTTCCCAAAATCCTTGGTGGGGGGCTCTTATTTTGGAGGGGGTTCTGTCCCAGGCTGACTGGCTTCTCATCTTCAGTGGCTGGATGTTTTCAGGAATCCACTTCTTCTACTTCCCTCCTCCACTCCACCCCCCCACCCCCAAGCATCCACATACCCTTAAGTGATTCAGATGATTCCCTGGGGATCGAGCAACCCCCACGGGGCGCGCTGCAAGGAGGGTCTGGCTCGCTGACCACCTTCCAGGAGGAGCCAGGATGCCCGCTGGGTCGCCAACAGGAATTCTTGGCCATAGGAGCAGGATCTGAGTCCCCTTCCCAGCATTACGTTGGAAACTGAAGTCCACTGGTCCGTCACATGCATGGGGTTGGGAGACGACTTCTTAGAGTTGACCCCACATCTGAGCCACCGACCTGCGGGCCAGGCAGGCGGGTGGAGGGAGGCGTGCCACCTGTCAATTAACGGTGCAGGGAGCTTATTATCCTAACTAGCGGCTGGAGATGCTCCACTGACACTCACCTGCCCCGAGGCTTAGCAGAGACAAAAACGGCATTTGGGAGCCATTATCCTTCCAAAGTGTAGGTTTCCTGGGCACAGCCAGGGGTGGAGAGAGAAACACTTCCAAGTGGTGGGGTGGAGTCAGGGGGAAGGTTGAGCTAGCGAGCCATGGCCTTCTGGGGTGGCAGACTGGGCAGAGCCACGACAACCCAGCTCTGGTCCCCTCCCTCTAGGGCTCCTTCTTCCCAAGGTTTCCCTGCCCTTCCCCTTCTCTGTCGCCCCACTGCCTCCCACATTCCGCGTTGACTGTTTTCCAGGGGGGCCCGCAGCCAGAGAGAAGCAAGGGGTTGGGGATCCCCTTCTACCTCCCGCTTTCTATCTCTGCTCTAGTTGACCCGTTGAAAGTGGGCTCTCCTGCACCCGGCTCATGGGGGCCTTTGTCTCAGATCCAGATGTTGCTCCGCATCCTAGTCAGACTTGGGAAGAACTTCTCAGTCCCAAGGAAGCCAGGAGTTCTGGGTGGCAGGGGGAGTGGGGGAAGAGAGCAGCCGCTGTGGTGGGCTGGGCGCATGGAGGGGAGAGTCTGGGGACTTAGACTAAAGTCCGGGAGAAGGCATAACTTGAGACATCCCTGAAGGGAATCACTTCTTTGGGACCTGGGGTCAGGCAAAGAATGAGGTAGCACGGAGGGGCAGGGGCGGGAGAAGCGAGGTGGGCAGAGAGAGCACATTCTTCCGCAAACCCTCCAAGCGGCCACATCATCTGGCCCCCAGCCCAGGACAGACTTGGCCCCATTGGTGCGCACGCACCCACACACAGGCAGACACACTGTGTCTGTGCACACGTCTATGCACACCTCTCCGCTTCCGCTGCTCATGTGGTGGC